>CAAKHB010006839.1:0-47242 GCA_901007665.1 Aeoliscus strigatus
CTGATTCCCATCGGCGCGCTGATTGCTCCTGCTCTTAAGCCGTGCGTTGGCTGCGCCCCACTGCCAGATTGTTTGTGCATTTTTGCCTTACTCTCCCGCCATTGTATTACTTGCTTCGTCGTTTCTCCCCTCGTGACCGTTTCTCGTTTCCGCTTAGCGCGCGTTCCTTGTTTTCTTGTTACCCTCCAGTTTAGGTGGAGCGATTTTCGTTTCTTGTTTTCTCCCTGCCGTTGTGGCTGCGCTTTTTGTTCTTCGTTCTATCTTCCCTGCCCGCTCGCCACGGCGCAGTGGTTTCTTAGTTTCGGCTGATTTTGCGTTCGTTTTTCCCGAGTGTTTTGTTATTCATACCCTGTTTGTGCAAAGAATAAACCTTTTGTTGCTTAACCTGTGTTCGCTTGTGAATTGCCCTGCAATTTGGATCCACGCCAAAACCTCGGGCTACGGCCCCCTGACAAGTCTAGCCTCTCTATCTTTTTCTCCTAACCTTCCTGTCTGTGTTGTCCCTCTGATGACCTCATTCCTAATCCTGTCCATCCTGGTCACTCCTAAAGAGAATCTCAGCATCTTTACCTCTGCCACCTCCAGCTCTGCCTCCTGTCTTCTGCCTATCGCTAGTGTCTCTAAACCATACATCATAGCTGGTCTAACCACAGTCCTGTAAACCTTTCCATTCACCTAGAACGCTAGAAAACAAGTGGCCATATTACATCTTAATATCCCACCACCCCCAGTATCCATAAAATGTATGGAGAGGGTTCATACAGAAGTTATCTGAATTACATTAGTTATAGTGATCAATCTGTTATAGTGATTGATTTATACCACTCCAGTGTCATCACGAGAAGCAGAATGCATCGTAAGACTATTGTTCACCCATTCACACGACCATAAGATATGGTCAGCTTATCCTTTGCAGGAGAACCTGAGTTAATTCCAGCTGACATTGAGCAGGAAGTAACACACTGGATTGGTCGTGAGTCAATCACAGAGCTGACATATAGAGAAAGATGAAGATGCACTCTGTATTCTCCAGTGAACTGAACTGGAGACTGAGGAAACTGATCCAGACATCAGACCACATCACCATCGCCACACAGAAAGTTGGAACCTAAAACGTTTCAGTTATAGGATAACGGTTCTTACCACTGCATGCTAGGCCTCTGATGTCAATGTATTACTATAAAAAGCCCACAGCAACGAAAAAACGAACATGCTGGCATAAAACTTTGAGGGGGAAAAAGCCCTAAAGCCTTTGAGCTAAGAACTCAGGGACAACCACAGGCTGAACTGTGGTGGCTGACTATTACCACCAGATGATAATGATGATAAACCTTTTTTTTCCCGTAGCTAAAACAAGGACTCCCCAGTATACACTTCACTCTGTCCATCACTAAAATAGGGCATGAACTGCAGGCGGTCCTCACAAACATGGGCTGTCTGTAAACATACACTGCAGCTCAACAGTCTGTCAAACAATGAGGAGACATAATGTGATTAAGTTCACGTTGGGGGTAAAAGAGGCAGAGCTGCTGAACTAATTGTGTTGATGTTCTTCACTTGAACAATCAGACCAAAAGCTTCATCAATAGTTCCTGTTTGATTGAATTCCTCAACAACCTGCAACAAATCAGCATTTACACACACCCACTACGCAAAGCCATAATCATGTTTGGACAGAGAAAATCTAATTGTCAGTCAATTATCTTGGCTTGAATGGAACTGATAATGGTTGCTCCTAAGCAGTAAATTGGCACTGTTTAAATGTAAACACCATGTTTCACACTGAATGTGTTGGCTCAGTGTATCAGGTTTCCGCTTTCTGGTCCAGGGCCATTTTTTTCATTGGCGGGCCCTGGTGGGGGTGGCAGACAGGACGTGGGTGTACAGAAAGGTTCTTGGACTCCATTATCGTTATCGGTAAATCCCATCTTTGTCACGGAGCAGAAAGCCAGATGCTGTGGAAAGGCCCCAAGTCGCCTCTGCGTTGGCATACTGCTGTGCCAGAAATGGCGTGATGAAATGACAAATGCTGTGTTTGAAAGCCTGGCTGAAGATAATGATAATCTGACAATGGCACAAACAGTAACATCACACCTTCACATTCAGAAATATACGCCATGTGCCAGACCGCGCGTGTGTATGTGTGTCTCCTTTACTTCCTATTCCTAATTCACCCTGTATAAAAATAAGATGAATTAATTACTTGTTACCTTTAAACAGGAAATTAAAACCTGATATTAATTCATACAACAAACATGTTTGATTGATACAAAGGAATCAGGCAAACCCATGACAGCATGAGAAAATAGCCGAGAGACGCTGAAGTCTTCAGTCAGTTTCTCCAGAAATAATGAAGCTCGTGTTAGCGAGGAGGATATGCCATTTGACCTTGTGTTCTCTAAAACTGCCTGGGGATCCTTCATCTTATTCTTTCCTGCCCTGCTACTCTCAAATAACCTGCGTCAATACATGACCTCAGTGAGTTTATCGCAGAAACACTCAAAACATTTAGACAATAGAATATAACGGTCCTCACATATACTGTTTCACTTTGTGTTTCATCCCTCTCCTCAGTATGTTCTGAGCTTAGTCACAAAGATGAGTGCTGCTTGTGTTGCAAGCAACAGTATCCTTATTCAAAGAAATAGCAATAGTATCCTTATTCAAAGAGACTCTTTATGCCAACAGCAGGGTTTTTCAGTGATGTTACTTATTGTTATCACCACTGCCCATATTGCACTAATCTATGACCATGCAGACTGTGCAACTTGCAGGCTCCTGCTGCTTTGGGCTGATTGAAATGGTTCACAATGTTTCAGCACACTCTTTTTTTAAGGGATTTTTCACCCTCTAGTTTCTCATTTTACAGCTTGATTCCAACTGTTTCCTTTCACCTAGTCCTCGGAGTCAGTTGGGGCTTTTAATGGCTGACTTCACATCCTGTTGAAATTTGCACACAAACACAAGTGGACATGCAAACAAATGGCAATCGCAACACAATTTGCCTCCTGCCTTTTAGAACTTCCAAAAGTCTGATCCCATAAAGCCCCAGTCAGTGTCAAATGCACCATTTCGACTTACATAGCTGGATCCCTCATCCCTCCCAGAGCTGAGAGCAGATGCAGAGAGAAAATTAAAACATCATGAGGCGCATGGGTGACTGTGTCGGGGTAGTGTCAATTTAAATGACCTACTGTACGTCTGATACATTCCAATCAAAGGTGCAAAGTGAAGGTCCTTTAAAAAATACCAAATATGGTCCCAAAAGGGCTTAAAACAGACTGTGAAGCATCTCACACTCACTCGCTCTCCCCGCTTATAGGCGGGGCGGTGCAGGACAACAGAGTACAATATACAATACAATGCAATTAAACACAGAACAGCTGACTTCTCTTACTGTCCACTCAGTTCCCACATTGATCCTAAACTGATTGATAAACTCCAGATCAACCACCAATGTGTACATACAAGCTGTATAAGGTGCAGTAAATAACAGTAACAAATAATGTGCCAATTATGCATTTGTGTCTTTCTTAGTCAATAAAGGTGACGTACGAAACTCGAAACTAGTGACAAATGACCTGAGAATTATTACCAAACACGGTAAAAGTCTCCTTTGGTACATTGCTTTTTGTGGCCATGATGATAATTATAAACTTACACCATCACGTTGTGTTTTAAGAAAGAACAGCAATTCATCACTGTGTGCTTTTGACAGTAAAGAAAAAAGCCCAGAGGAAAGTCTCTGAAGTAGGGCTCCGACAACTAATGGATAAAATATATGCTGAAATGCACTGCCGCCAAATTTCATTCCTGTGTTTGAGATGGTTACTGAAGCTACTGGAAACTCTGTTTGAAAATAGTCGGTCATGAAAGGAGAGCGTTCTGCTCCTAGAATATGTTCTGGTACTGTTCTGCAGTTTACAAAATCAAGTGTTGTATTGGATCTGACGATGATCTTCAGAGCTGGTTTCCTCCAACACACACACACACACAAACACACCAATGCAGTAAAGACACATACAAATAACAAACAAGAAAAATCTTTGATGCTTAAATCAGGATCTCTTTTGACGAAAGGCTTTAGAGAGCTAAAGGAGTTTTCAAAAGAACAGTCAAAATGTCATATTGATGTTAAACTGAGCTCAGTTATTGTATTTTATCATGATTATATTGAGAAACAGGCTGTCTGATATAGACTTAGTAGACAAAACACACACACACAATGTTGAATTGGAGAGCCAAGACAAGAAATATAAACATTCAAAAAACATTCATAAACATTCTCATTTTTTTGAGGATAACAATGCACGTTTGCCGTGTCTTTAAACACACATCCATCCAATGGATGAGTGGGGAAGTGGAAGGAATCCAACGTGGAAGCAGCACACAAAGCTTATCTCACGTTTCATGAAACATTTCTATAGGAGTTCAGTGGGTTCATTTCAGTTCAACAGGTGGAAATGAGCACATGTAACACACAATATGCACGAAAACGAATAGTAAGGAGGGATACAAGATTTGGTGAGTTCAAATCGCATGTCCACAGTCACAAGAAGGCCAAGAGGAGAAAGAGAGAACATATCGTCAGAAGAAGCTGGGCCGATCACCATCAACACAAACACAGGACGTTTGAGAGGATGACTTTTTGAAATGCCGTGACATCTGTTCACATCTGTCTGTGGGGATGACATGACCTTCACCTGAACAGATTCAGATTTGCCGAAGTGACATGTAGACGGTAGTGGAATGTGTTGCACATGTCTGTGAGGGTCCTCAGGGCACTGCTGGGTGACGTCACAGGCAGAGGTCAGAGGTCACTGTTCTAAGACTGCACCAGAGGCTCTGATACAGTCGAACGGGGGTAATCAATGTTGAGCACATCAACATTTTCCTCAGTAAATATATTTCTAATGGCACTAGTTCTAAATTGACACCAGATGTTGGTAACAACCCACGTAATGCACACAGAAAGAATAATACAACGTAAATCTATCTATCTATCATCTATCTATCTCTATCTATCCATCTATCTATCTATCTATCCATCTATCTATCTATCCATCTATCTATCTGTCTATCTGTCTGTCAGAATACATGCACTATGTATTCTGACAAAACATGACATTCTGACATAAAATGCACTATAACCTTTACAAGTTACATTAATTTGACTTTTCTTTTGAAGAAACAACCAATACATGTTTCTACTTAAATGCTCTGCTTTTCAAAACATAATGTCACTGCAGCATGAGCGTTTTACATTTTCCATAAATTGAACATTCTTAACTTTTTGTGAGTAGTGTATGTCCATTAATGAACTGTAATAATGTGAAATGACACAGGGAGAAGTATTGAACACCTGGAGAACAGGAGGAGCAGAAAGGATGGAAAGAACTGAAGGTCAGAGTTCACAGAAGACACCCCCAGAACCTTCCATATGTGAAGACAGTTTGTGTGGAAGAACGGGCCCAAACCACACCTGAACAACACCTGACATTTGTTGATCCTCCAGGAGACGTCTGAAGCCTCATGACCAACAAAGACTTTTCTCCTGAGGATCAAACCCGTTTCAGTCAGTGGGTTCAGTGTTTTCATTCATGGACATGGATGTTTCTTTGCAGGCAATGTGTGTATTACATGGTGACAATTTCACATCAATACCTCCTTTAGAAATATGTTTACTGTCAATTACATTTACAATACAAATTATTTAATTGTTGGCACATTTAATACTTATTTTTTCTGCTGTATGTTCTGTTGTATTTACATCAGCTGTTTATCTCCGGTCATTGGATGTGGTTTTATTATCATACCAACCTGCAGCAGGACGCTACAATAAAACCTGCGGGTGCATGCCGATTGGACGTGGAGAAGGCGGAACACCTGTTCGACTGACACGGTTTTTGAAATATCCACCGGCACATTTTCCAAAGAGGCAAACTGCAGTCCGCTGTGTTATTGGTTGGCGATATAGCCTGTTTCCACTTGCACGTTGATTCATTTCAAACCAGCATTTTCTACAACCATGAACAGAGAGCAGAATTTACTTGGCAAGTTTTAGGAATTAGCTAATGAGCGTCCCAGGACAAACAGCTGGACTGCTTGAAGACGGCTTCTTCACTTCTAAATAGATTAGTGGAGTTCTGTTATTTATGCTGTGCATGACTGAGTGTAACTAAATCGGATTGTAATTTCAGAGGGAACATTTACTGTGGCACTGGTGTAAATGCATCCATGTGCCCAACCATTATTAGCTTTTTGTCTGTGGTAGAATACAAATAACATGCAATGGGGGGGAACTGGTCTACATGCTTCAAAAGGTAATCTGTAGTTCATATTACAGTCAGTATAACTTATGAATAACTTTTCATACAAAATGTAGCACAAAGTGCTTTACAAGGTGTCAAAAGAATGACCGTGCATTTGGAACACAACATGACAAAGTTTGAAGTCATAAAAACTTTTTTTTATTTTCTTTAACAATTGAGTATCTTTCCACAGTATTTGTTTCACGTTTATTGTTGGTTGTGTTATGGCTAAAACCAACAGCATTTTCATTGTTGAACTGTGCTTCTGTGCTGAATGTGTGTGATACACATCAATTTTTAATTCCACAAAAGGGTGCCTTCGTTTTTCATTGTTTCAGTTAGTATAAAAACAACAATGCAGTGCTTGGCTGCGGCAGCGGAGGAACACAGAGAAAGACAATAACAGGGATGAGCTTTAAAATGTGGCACCGCTCTCTAGAAAGTCATTAGGTCAGAGAAGTGTGGAGGACGGTCAACAAGGGGCCTTTAATAATGAAGAGCTCGTGTACCACAGGGAAACACTGCCCGCAGCAGGCAGTTCCACTCAGCCTGCTATGGAAATGATTTTAAACATACAGAAAGGCCTGACAGAAACTGGCCAGATAACACTTACTTGGAAGATGACTGTTGCTCCATTTGACAGCACTTTAATCTCCAAAAAAGCTCAGCAAAAACTGAATTTTTCATTCCCTACATTTTTAAATACCACAAGCGAAAAGCTAAATATTGTACGAAACCCATCAGAATTTTCAGAAAGCCCCTCTAAACTTTGTGAATAATCTTAGTCCTTTTAAAAATATGCTTTATTCTACAATATGCCACAAACCACACATCCTCCTGAGATTTCAGACTTGACTCTGTGAGACATTCACCAGAGTACTCTAGACTTCACGCAATATTTTCTGAAAAATTTGCAAAAATGTAGCCAAAGGCACAGGTGTTTGTCTCTGACAGTCTTTTACGCTTTAATGTTTTATGCTTAACTCTGTGGATCATTATCCCTCTGTGGTTTGAGGCTGAGACACTGTCAGTGCGATCCATTAACTTCTCTAACAGAATAATACATACTGAACATTTGGAACGGATGAAGGTGTTCTTACATTTGACTGCCGTATGTCCTGTGTTCTCTGTGTTCACTTACTGTGGGTTTAATGGGGCTGTCCACGCTCACGCTGCAGAACACCAAAGAAGTTGAGCTCAATCCAATAACTTCATTGTTCTTTTTCATTTTAGATTTAAGGTTTGTACTAGTGCACAACATTCCTCCTGTACATTTACATGAGGACGGCATAAATGTTTCACTGTTAATAAGGCAAATAAATATATAAATATGCATTATAGACTCTTTCCACTGCTCATATGTCCTGTAGCAGCCCATGCAGATGAGTCAGGACAGAGCACTGATAATGATCGCTAGCAAACAGTGACAGTGGGCATTGTAGAGCTTCAGGATCGGATCTGCAGTGTGAACAAGAATTTAAAGGTTTTATTATTATTCAATAGTTGTTTTTTTTTTTTTGTAAGCTTCATCTGATTTTCAAGGGGGACAAGAAGTCACTAACTCTAATCAGCTTGTCATCAACTGAACTTAGTACAGTATAAATCCACATATAAATATCAGTGCCATGTCTAACTTGTGTTTGATGTGCCACACTCCCCCCAGTGAGACTTCGGGCACTGAGACCTCTCACAGCGGCATCAGGGAGCGACTTGATGGCAAAAACTGGTGCACCAATACAACGCAGGTCATCTATATTTACCTCCACAAACTTCATTTATAGAACGGTATCAGACTTCAAGGAGCTGATGGTCTTTGTCTTGACCGACTGTGATGTATGATGAACCGGAGCATGGAGGTAAATTTGAGTCAGCTGCGGTAATGTTGGTGTGCTGAACACGACTCAGGTCAGGAGGAGAACATCTAAAAATGAGAAACTGTCATGTCATGCTTGGCAAAGCTGAGGATGTCAGTGCTTGAAGAGCTTCACTTTGCATGACTATTTATTTTTAGATTTTTTTTTTCTTCATTAACTGTAGTCACTTTTAAGGAGCTTTAGAGACAAGACTTGACACACCTGACAGGAAGACACACTTGTCAACATAGTTAACAGGCTGATTTCCTCAGCTGCACCTCTGGAGAGGTTGCACAGTTGCAGAAGCTACTTGTCAGTTGTTTTTTTTCTACCTCAGCATGAGAGACTGGGGGAGAGTCACAAAGCCAATTATAGTCATTACATTGTCTCGCGACACGAACACACAGAAGACAAGCACCTCATTGCATAATCTTACCGATTAATAGCAAAGGGGAAAATGTAATATTGGTTTGATTGAGGCAAACATATGTGAAGGCGCCATATGATGAGGCACTTTAAACAATCAGTACTAAATCAACACTCAACACACGCTGTATAACTTTTTGATATATGCCTCACCGCAAAAGTTAAAATGGAAATGAAAGTTAGTGTGTGTTTGACTTTCCTTATTAAAATTTGACTTTTCAAGGCGATTACTCCTTTACATCAGTGACTCTAGAGACACTACTGCTTTGCCATATGAATAGTAAAGGAGGTTCCATAGGAACTGGACTACAGCAGTTTCATTAGATGATTTTAATGTGATAACCGGGGGTAATTTAATACATTCTCTGTGTGGTTAGTCACATTTGTAAATACATCCGGGACAGGGCTTCCCAGTACGCCGTTTGACAGACGGCACAGGTATGTCGCATGCCATTCAAAACCAAAATAGCCTCTCTGTCATCTATTACTATGGAATTTGACACTTGGTTGACGGACAATACAATGACAGATTCACTGGTGACAAGCTGGCGTCTCCTCTCTCCCAACACGTGTGGCCAATGGATGTTTATCAAATTCTAGTGGACTAAGTAGTTCATTTCACGTCATATCTGAGGTGTGGTTGTCTGCTAATCTATCTGTATTCCATCTGTATTTTAATACCTGATATACCTTTTTATAGTTGTGTATATTTTTCTGTTTCACTTTGTCTTTCTACAACAGCTCCAGCCATAAAATAGTCAACAGAGAAGTTACAAAGAAATGTATCTCTGAGATACAGGAAGTAATTCAGATTCTGACTGACTCCATCAGTGTTGGGTAAGTGACCAGGAATGTGTTGAATTGAATTGTGCCACAAGAGTTCATGAGTCATTCAGGATATGCATGTTGTTATCATGCAGTATAATTTTATTCAGATTTATTTGGATTTGATTTTGGTGGGGTTTTTTTTTTCCGAATCATTTACATGGATGACAGTTCCTTCCACTCAGACTAAGAAAAGGTCAGGGTGCAGTGAGTAGTCCATATCAGTTCAAGACTTGAAAGCATATTTTTGGTTTTATATTATGTGATAATAGTATATATTATCACATAAACAAATCATTAGGACAGGCACTGTCTGGCATAAAACGTATACCTTGGGTGTTTGGGGTGCTGTTCATTATTCTTTTGTTTTAACTCTAAATTTAACTAATTTAATGCATGTTCAACACTATTTTGATGTGCTTAGCATGTATGAGATGCTTATTTCAAAATATTTTCAAAATGAGAACTGCTGATCGTAAGACTCCAGTTTACTCAGCAGTTACAGACACACGACAGATGACCTCCGTCATCTCCATCATCTTTCAACGACTTCTACATTTAAACAGTTAATTATTAAGCTGAGAAACAGGGAAACAGGGAAATTCAGGTAAAATCAATGTTTTGTTTGTGGAAATAGAATATTGAGTGTTTTGGGTCAATTATGGTTCTTCTTCTCAAATAGTAATACTGGACTGATTTTCCAACATTATCAGAACTCATAGTCATAGTCAGGCTCCATCATTGAACATGTTGAACATGTGACAAATGTACATTTTACCTGCTTTCCTATTTTACTCTAATCTCACTAATGGCACTTCGATGTGCTGCCTTTGTTCACCTGCGTTCCAATCTCTGGTTTTTGTCCACTCAAAGTTATTAAACCCATAGTCAGGGGAGAGAAAACATGAGACAGGAAAAAGCAAACACAGACAAATGACACCATATTAAAAGGTGAGCAGCATTCCTCCACCATGCCAGTGGACTGACTCTATATGAAATGCGCTTTCATAATGGAAAAGGAATTGGAAATGAAAGCAGAGACATCCTGACAGCGAAGAAACATTTTAGCTATCATTCTTTTCTGTCCAGTGAGAGTCAGATAATGGAACACTCTTCTGACGCGACCTTTTATTTTTAACAGTTTTCTGCCATTGATTGGCCACCTTCCTTCTGCTTGACGTTTAATTTACATTGCTGCAAAAGGCGGTGTCAAACTCATGACCGGATTTATACACACCAATACATGCAAAACTACACACACAGAAGTATATTTTGTGTGCTCCAAAGATATGTCAAAGTTCGAATTTCGAAGTGAAAGCAAATGTTCAGTCAACGTCAATGCCAAACATGACACGTCAGTAGTTTTAACCGACGATTTCAGTGAACAAAAGTAACTAACAGGTTTCTTCACCTGGTTCATGACTAAATGTCCAGCTGTTCAAATAATACAGTGAAAAAATAAATACTGTATAACAACATGAGTACCATTTATAAAATACAAATCTTTTCAGTCAGTCATTCAGTACAGTTAGTTCAAGAAGGACAAACCCAACAAATGGCCTGTGTCAGAGGTTTTTACAGTCTTAAGCCACCGATATATGATTACGGTAGAGTAGCATTAGCTTGAGCATTTTTCCGTGGTTGGGGGGAGTTCAAGTGTTTGTGAGTCTCAGTGAACTTGTCTTTATTCTTTTTCTTTCTTTTTTTTAATGTTCCATAAAAAAACACAACTGACTGACGATCATGGTGAACCACATCTCTGTTCTCTATCTTCTGTTCTTCCACACTGTCTATAGTCTGCGCATTGAAATGTTACCCTGGACCATACTCGTTTGTGACCAAAGTCACATTCGTTGCCAAACAAATGCAAAATAAATGAACTGTGATAAACTCCTTACTAAAAAATATGACAAATCAAAAAAAGTGGAAATATGGCACAATAATTAAGGTGAACAACAATCTTTAAAACCTAGGGCTGTGACGGGATCTTTTACAAAATAAACCACAGTCCAAACCACAAAACTGGCAACATGAGAAAGACTTAAATAAATGGGAATGTTACAGTAACAGTACATTAACAGGTTACAGGTTATGTTGGTGTGCGCCATCAGTCCCTGGTATGCAGCATGTGTGTATGTCATTCAGCACTTCCTTCGACTCGTGGTGAGGAAAACATGTCATGTCATGTGTTGATCAATAACCATTATAGGAAACTTATGGATTATCTCAGTGTGTTATCATGGCTCAAGAGCTATCTAACTGTTTTGATTACCGTATTCCGTAGGACTGGACTTGGGTCATAGGCTTTAGGCAACACACAATCTAATAATAGATAGATTCAAATAGCATTATCACTGTCTTCAAGTTAAACCACATTTAGATGGATTTTTAAAATATTTAAAGTTATAAAATATGAAAAAGTGTTAAGTGTTAAAACAGCTTGCCAGGGATCAAAATGGTGTCCTGGTGTATGGGATCAAGCAAATAATGATTTCAAAGTCTTTTAGGGGAATGCTTTCACTTTTCGATTGGGCTTTGGCTGTTTTTGTGTCCTGTTGTCAAGACACCAATAACGATTGATAACGGTAATGTAAGTGAAGGATCTGATCGTACGGGGATGCTAAGGTTAATGCACTGGCACTAGCTAACCTTGTCCGAGAGAGGAGCAGTGATGAACAGTCCATTTGAAAGTGATTATCATGAATTGTTCAGCATACAGACAGTGTTTATTCATGCCAGTGGGCTCTCTGGAGACAAAAAGAAAACCTAAGTTTAATCAGCCTTAATTGTGTCTAAGGCCAGAAAAACAATCTTGAAAAAGAAACCTCCGTAAATCCAGAGGGATTTCATTTCTCTGGGGTATTCCATTTGTGAAAGCCTGTTCAGGAAAAGTGGCCCTTATCAGTAAACACGAGTATTGAGAAATACCAGTAACAGGAAACATGTTTGATGCCCGAGTGCTTAATCTTTAGTCTCTGCGAGGGAGCAGCGATGCGCATCAACACACATTTAAAATCAAACAGAGCCGAGAAAGCACAATGACACTTCTCTAATCTTGTTGAAGACCTCTAGAAACAAACATTGGTGCAATTTGATTGGTGGGGGCACAGGTAATAGACTCCCAATCCAACACTACGCACAAGGGGGAGGGCGGTGGGGACTAGATGAATAGAAGCTCTGAAACATGTTCGGGCATCATACTGGATAGTATTGATGACAGCAGCCGCTGATGTAGTAGGCAATCTAATTTGAACAGAGAGTTAACACAGCGATAGTGCTGCCTCAAGACTGGACTTCATCACAGCTGCTGAGTGAAATGTGTACGTGCGGCAGGTGTGGGTAGGGTAGCATTACCGTTTTATCTTTCACATTCTTGAACTGTACCGTGGATGTGCGTTGAATTATTCATCTTTAGTGGGATGCTCAAATATATTTGTCCCGAAAAAGTCTTGAAAAGTGCACTGTCAGGCTTGGACATACACTCTTATTGAAAGAATCAAACACAGATATTCTTAGTCTGTTTCAAAATTCATGGCAGTTGACTGTAAACCAGCAGCACATTTCGCGCAGCTGCTCAGTGCTTTACACACCAAAGTGAGAATGATGCCAAGAGTATCTCCCTTTCTATAATCTATCTAACTGGGCCGGATTGTAATTAGCTCTGCCAGGTCACCGCCATTTATCTGAGAGGCTGAACATTCACGTGCATGTTCATCTGTGCATGCCTGTTTGTGTGGAGGGACGCAATGGATTTTGGTTAGTAAATAATCGACACCATTTTGTGTTTTTACTGGAGGTAATTAGCGTCTCTAGCAAGAGTGAGTAGCAGCTTCATGATCAATGACTTGTGAGAGTGACTCACCAGCAAATCAAGCAAAAATATTCAGAGGGATTAAGAGGGACGGAGTTCAGCATCACCAACTGACTAGGTCTGTCTGCTGAATGAAGCTTGTTTGTATTGGATGGATGAATCCCTCCCCTGTTTTCTTTTTTTTCTAGGGTAAGACTGCATGATGGAGCGCTGAGCTCTTGGCTTGTGCCAGGTGGCAGCTGGGAGAAAGAGTCCCCAGCCAGGCGTCAGCAACCCTCACTTGATCCTCTGGCCACCACTGTTGCCACTCAGGGCTCTGCATCCACGCTTCTGACCTTGCGACTGGTCACTACCCGTCAGACAGCCTGTCAGAACGCTTTGACCCCAATGTTCTCCATCCAAAGGAACTGTTCAGCCTAAATCACAAAGAAGTGCTTTCGCGACAGACCAACGTGTCCCCCGTGAAGTCACTTAAATTACATTCCGATGTGGCAGGGACGGTTATCTGCCCACACAAAAGGATGACTCAAATATCAAAGTATTATTCAGAAAAAAACAAATATTTGATGTTGTACAGGCTCAGAGGACACACACGTATAAGGTAAGAGGAAATCTCCATGTTGCCATTTCAATATTCTGTTTGAAATACAACAGGAAATATGACTTATTCTTCAGACAATAAGAAAACAGACCATCGCCATAAGAAAACATACCACTTCATCACCTCCTCCAAATACAGTGAGACTCTTATCACAGTCATGGACATCAGCTGTCACATGTTACTGTCAATATCTGGACAATGACACATTATTTCAGTGTCAAGGTATCAGTCAAGAGGCTGCAGAGCAGCATTAACACCCATGCCAAAATGATTCAGGTCATCCAACAGCATGTCAACAACTCAGCCAATTAATCAAAAGAGAGCTGTCCTTTTTGTGCAAGGATACATGGAGAGCCCAAAGGCACACCTGTCACGGATAATGGTACAGTGGGACACACACCATCCCTTATACCGCCTCTGCATATGACACTACCCATACGTTAATTGACCGGGAGCCCAAAGAGACATAAACAAAGAGGGAATTGCTGCACTTCTTCTTGGCTGTTCTGGGCCGACAGGATGAAGAGGTGGAGCAATGGTCGGTGCATACTGAACACACAATGCAGGCCATGTCCTCGGGGTGTTGCCTCCATCCAGCTCGCTGTTCACTCTTTCACACTGACAGACAGACTGTTGAAGCAGTGCAGAGACATTTGCCCACTTTGAGACATCTCCAGAAACACTCGCTCCGCTCAGGCCTCAGTTGTTACAGTGTTCTGCATACTGACTTTAACCTTTGCCACCATGCCAATCCATGCTAATTCTCACGACCCTCCTGAGCGCTAGAACACGGTTTTACGGGCTCATCTGTGTTTGAACAGCTGGCAGTATGCATGTGCCGAGGCTTTGCCTTTCACTCGACTCATTGCATCACCCTTACATTTTATTTTATGATATGTAATACCTTATCAATCACACACTAATGTCCTCATACTCAACTCAACCTCAGAGAGGAGCAGTTTACCCAGCCACTACTCTTATGAGCCCCATTTTCATTAGCATATTTGGCAATAAAGTAGCTTTGCATTTCTCCCTTAATAATTTATACACTTGTTTTGTCTTTTTTCCCAGCTGCGATTTCTGTGTATGAAGTCCATCTCTTGGATTTAACTCCAGCCATGCTCCTCTGTGTATTGATGCATTATTCACGTTTTCAATTATGTATTGTTTCGGAAAAATCTAATATAAAACCCCATGGCACCCACATAATTAAGTCTGCTCAGGATATCAACTAAGATAGATCATGCGGTGTGAGAAAGTTGCTCTTTCTTCTATCGGTAATCAATGTCATATGTCAATTTTCCGCCAAAGGCTTTCACAGCTTGAGACGATCTATCGCTGATTCAATTGTAACCCATTAAGACTGTGAGAGGTGATATTAAAGGTGACACTATCAAAATCCAATGACTTTGTTCAATAACTTTGTTCTAAGGCCAGCTCTGTGTGTGTGTGTGTGTGTGTGTGTGTGTGTGTGTGTGTGTGTTGCGGAGGGTTGAGGCCATGCTTCTCTGGCCCTGAGATAGATGCTACAGCACAATGACAGCAATACTTGGCTGACATCAGTGGATAGATGTGTCAGCTGTTTGAATGTCTTTTCATAGCTTGTAAAAGACTGAATGCAATTCTGGATAAATGCTGCCGAAGCATTTGCCTCAGACAGCCGCAACAGTAATGACTAGTATAATGTTTAATGTACTTTTGGGGGAGAAAAACAGTCCAAACACAGGGGTTGCTAGAAATGCTTAATCTGCCCATGTACCTTCTGCATGTTACCAGACTTTTCTGACGACTCGTCTGGTTTTCAAGCCAACATAAACTTGTGAGGTAACAGTCAATAAAGAGCACCTGAAGCACTGCTCGCTGGACATGCAGGACATGATTTCCAATAACAACAGTCAGTGTTTCCTCCTCTGACTTCACCACGGGTAAGATGAAACAAGTGCTGACTGCAGTACTTGTATCACCTCTGTTTCAGATCCTTTTGATCCGTCTCTTTAACTTCATTTACTGTTTCCTCCACACCAGCTCTGACTGGAATCTGCGTGTGGTTTCTCCGATCACTCGCCAGCCCCACTTTCCTCCTCATGGACAGAGGAGGTCCAACTTTTAAAGATCCACTCTTAAGTCTCTTCCCAGCACAATCCAATCTTAACATAAAACATGACATAAAGGCTCCCTTTATCTCTTTATTATTTTTATATGAAACATGCAAACCCAAGCTTATAGCCCATCCTGGCCACACACACACACACACGGAGCAGAGGGCTCCGTGTCAGGCGCCCCGGGAGCACACGAGGGTTTGAGCACCAGAAACCGCCACCAGAAACACTGGAACTGTTGCAAACAACAAGTCGTCATTATTTATCAGGAAATTAATTCAGTCCACCAGATATCCAGGGATGGCAGCAGTAAATACACAGAAGGAAGACAGCTGCAGACACGGGAGATTATTTTTATTTTGTTTTTCAATAAATGTCAATGATCACTTAAAGATTAACAGAAAGTTAAAGAAATACAAATCCCTAGTCTGTCTAGTTAGTGTTAGGTACAAAAACAGTTCCAGTAATGACAGGGTTAAGGTTAGGGTCAAACCCCTGCACAAAGTCTGGTGTTGTCCATTCAACCTCCCCCCTGAGCCTTCACTGAAGCCATCTGATGTCCTGTGGTCATATTCACCTCCTCTTTCAAGCCTTTTGATGCTGTATATGAGAAGGAGTTCCTTCTCCTTCAGGGAACTGTGTTGCTATTCTTACAATTACAAAATTTGAATAAAACTTATATTTCAAAGAAAACAAATCTTGAGTTTCACCACTAACAATCATCACCTAACCTCAACCTTTTTCTTATTATGACCAATGAATGCCACACAAAGGTCTTTCAGATCAAGATGGTCCAGGAATAATATAATTCGGCTGAAACCCCATTGGGTTTTACAAAAATATGCAAAAATAAGAGTTTGGCTACGGTGTGCAAACTGGAAACAGCTGAGGTCAGGTGGAAATACTCAGTTTCCACTTTTATTTCAGTTCAAGATTCAAGTGAAAGCCCAGTTTGCCTTCACTTCACTGCAGCCTCGCTCCTCTGCCGTGCATGCAGGAGCTGAGCCCCGCACACGCTGGAGAGGGCAGGGAAACTGGCGTGACCGTAGATGATACCGAAAAACACACAAAAGTATTCTGAGCAGACGGGTTTTTATGATCTATGGTCTATGATCTCTGCTCAGCTATACCAGCATGCAAAAACATATTGTTGCTGTACTGATAGTGAAGATGATCAGTTGAAGATATCTGTAATCGTTACATCAGTCATGACTGACATTCAATGCACATTTTATTTACTGATTTATTTTTCTTCTATTGTATAAAAATGTAAAAAAAAAGTAAATATAAAAAAAACAATCATTATTTCTTCCTGATATGAAATCACATATCTTGGATATGAGTCTCTTAACCAACATTCACGTTTTATGACTGCAAACAGACCCAATTGTATTTTAAAATGGTGGTGACTATTTGAGCAAGTGAAAGGAAGACGGCTTTAAAATCACACAAACGCGCTCTTCATCATCTTGATTTTAAGTGTTGGCTTTTACAGGTGTACTCACACACAACACACACACACACACACATACACGTCTGTGATACATTTGCTTCTAAAAACAGCATGGCCAGCGTGGTCTGGGCCTTCCATTATCGTTCTTTTCAATGAAGTAATGTCAACACCTTCAACTGTCTATTTTACTACAGGCTGCTTATCGGGTCACTGATTTAAATCAAAGGGAGTTTTATCTAAAAAAAAAATGCTGTGCGTCTACACTTTTCAAATCTGTTCTTTTGCCAAATCAGCAATATGCTGCCACGCTGGCCCGACCAGGTCAGCCCGCTCAATGTTAGATGGACACCAGTGATAAGGAGCGAGGCAGCACGCTCGTCATTTTAAGGAGACAATGCTATTTCAAGGAATCTGCTCCTAAGAGTTCTCCGATTCAGGCAGAGAAAACCACAGGCTCACCACACTCAATGCACCGACACTAGGACCACAAAGCAAATTAATTTCAGACTAATTAGGGTAACAACCAGTGTTGGAAGATATAACGAATGCTATTATCATTACGGCCCGTTTAGACACAGCTTTGAGGGCTCTCGTTCATTCTGTGTGAGAATGCAGCTGACTAAACGTCGGGTCCTACACACTCAGATCTGTGTGTGAGTGACTCTTCTACATTTTATAACTAGTCCACGAGCCCAGATGAGACAACACACAGTTTACTTTCATTCTAGCAACACTGCGAATACTAACAAAAACTCCCAAACCTTTTTTTTTTTTTTTTTTAGAAATTCCAGAAAGAAGTTCATTTTTTCCTCCCATGCGAGTAGGGACATCCTCTGGGAGTTCAACAGACAAATTCACCTTTTAATTTCTCGCGGAGAAGGTAAGCTGTGTTTTTCTTGCCTTTTCTTAACAAAGCAGGAAAACTGTCAGAAATGTGCCCCACAGACCTTATATCATTTTTCTTGAATTCCTTGAGGTCATACCAACCAGACTAAAACCTTTAATTAAACTTCATCTATGAGCTGTAACTCAAAAGGGGAAAAAAAGTCCGGAAAATGAAATTAAATGCCCTGATTCCATAGATCCTCTAATTCTTAAATTTCATAAAACCATTTTTGAAATATATCTGGTGAAGATAAAGAATGAGAATTCTATTCTGATGGGAAAATACAGAGTCTGGTTTGATTTACATCCCTACAGGACAAAGGGAAACTGCTGGGAGAGAAATGCCAGCACGAAGGATGGATGAACTAGACGCGCTCAAGATGTATTTTGTGACAAACATCTAACTCAAACAAGAGACTGAATATTCATCTGAGGGATGGAGGGAGCTCCAGGCTCTGGCTGCACGCTGCACGGGCACAACTGGTCCCGTGCACAGGCAGGGACTGGACTTGAATCTGAGCTGAGAGGTAAAAACAGACTAACACAGGGAGATCTTCACCTGCTGCACGCGCGCGCGCGCGCGCACACACACACACACACACCATTTACTGGGTGGCTTCATACTGCTCTGCAAATACAAAAGCTCTGCAAAAGGGCAAGTTGGCTGTTGTCTTGTGAATGTCAAGTTGACCATGAGGCGGCACCGACATCGTGGATGATGACAAAAGAAAGACGCACACTTCTGCATCCCACTCTGGACACACACACGCACCAAATTTCACACCATCAACTCTTTGTCACCCATGCATGGAGCATCTTTGAGCGACACGGAGGTGCACACTGGTGGGCTGTGTGGGTGCCAAGTTGCATCGGACTGCGCAGCCCCGGCGGGCGGGTTCCTTCCTTACCTTTCTCCTCGTCCGGCAGCGCGGAGGGCTCGGTGCGCGGAAATAATCCCGACAACAGCGCGAAAAGGACGAAGAGAAAAAAATCGGACATGGTTTCGGAGAGCCGCCGTGCTTCCCCTGCTCCCGGTCCGGGTCCAGACTCCCGCTCCTCCGCCAGCCGGTAGTCAGGCGCCTTTATTCGGTGCTGTCCAGTGGAACCAGTGCGCAGAACAGTGCAGCGCTCCCGCCGCTCCCCGACACATGCACACCGCCGCTGTGCCGCCAGCACACACACCGGAGACGGCAGGAGGATGAGAGGGAGAGAGGGGAGGCGGGGTTGGGAGTGCAGGAGGATAACAAATGAGTACGTTTGCTGTCTTTTTCTCAATGATTAAATGTCGTCAGGGTGGTGCAGCACGCGCTGAATTCATCATATTGGTCAGCTGGATGCCCGCCTGCAGCGCACGGGGTGTCACTTCCCTGTGCTGGGTCCTTTAAAGGCAGATGATAAACTCAGCCAGAGGAGGTGTGAGGGGTTCTGCCTGAACCATCCATTCAGCACAGTCAAGTAGAGTTCAGTAGTTTGTCTACAACAACAAAACCATTCAGTGTAAATCCTCTAAGATGGGACATGAAACGCTGCTGAGCTAGGAGACTTCTTCCGGTCCAAGCTGCCACCTTTTGTGCCACGCTCAGAGAGTCACACTGGTCTACAGAACACATAAAACAAGAGGGGAAACATGTTGGAAGGTGACTGCATGCAGTTGGTTCCATGACGTCAGTGCTGGAACCCTTTCTGTTTACTTTATGTTTTTTCACTGAATCCAGTCTGTAAACCAGTCGTGTACCTTTAACACTCAAACATCTGTGGCTCTGCTGCCAGACTGAATTGGATGAATGCTGTGTGCTCATAGAAAGAATATTCCTAAACATGTTCCCGAGCTAAAGAGCCGAATGAGAAGTTGAGTGCCATCGTCAGCGTGTCACTGCCCCAACCGCAGCCCCCTGGCTGGAAACCACCTACAGCCTTTCTGTGAACCATTTCTCTGCAGCAAGCCTTAATGATGCTCACCCCCAGGACCCTGAAGTGCTTCTAGAGGCTGGCTCATCTCAAAAACTGCCTCCCACCAATAATGGTCCTTCATTATGTCTGCAGCCAAAATGGAAGCACAGAGGATGTGATCCATCTCCACAATGTTGTACTCTCCACCGCTGTCACCTGGAAAACAGTAACACCTCTGTGAGACTGACATCCATCGATTTCAGATTAGCATTTAACAGCCCAGATCTCACTGTAGTGATGGGCAGTTAATTTCAGTGTACTGAATCACTGGAATCGGTGAATTGGTGAAAACGATTCCTTCAGAAGCTTTGATCACCTCAGAGAGCTCCGTCAGTCACTGACCTGCAGCCCTGCAGAACAAATCATTCAGGCTTAAACACACCAGACTCCTCTTGGAAATCTTGACTTGATTTTGGAAATTTCATTGCTGAATGTTGGACATGAATGCATATTTTAACATCTCTAAGTCTTAAAGTCTGATTTACTTTCTCTCAGTTTAAACTGCAAACTCAGAGCTCAGAGGTGATCATGACTGTTCAGTACGTTTACTGTGTGACAGTACGTTCATTGTATCTCAGGACAGTCAGTGTACTTGTTCATTCAGACAACGAATCAGGGAACACACACGGTTCCCTCGCAGTGACAGGATCTGAGACATCTCCACATTGAAACCATCAAAGGTTAAACTTTACAGTTACAATAATTGTTAAACTTTAAGTATTGCAATAAATAATGGCTGATATAAATCCAGTATTTCAATAATTTGAGTTTGACTTATTTGTTGAATGTTGTTCTAGGAATGCTATTGTTTGATTATTTTTCTTCATTTTATTTTGTGTTGATTTCAGTTTTTTGTTTATCAATGAATAAACGTCCCTAAATCTTGAACGAAAGGAAGCAGAGAGAACGGTATGTAATATGTTATGTAATCTGCCCTTTGCCACAAAGAAATCAATTTACATAGAACAAAATGATAGGTAATATAATAATAGATAGATAGACAGATTCAAATTCAAATCTAAGCCTGTCATACCCTTTTCACCTAATCATTTTGAGGGACTACAGATGAACATGGTCTAGTAGCTAACTCAGGTACGGCCGAGAGCTGTGCACTGTCCCTGTTAAATAAACAGTGTCGTGCTGAGTGTCGTGATAAAGATTATTTTTGATGAGCCCATAAACACTCAACAATGCTGATAACAAACATAAAAATGACCTTTTCATCTGAGACAACTCCCACTTTGAAAACCTCTGGCCCACTAAATACAGATGATAGTACAACACATAATTCAATTATTCAATTATCACCCACCGATGAACCAAGCTGATTTTCAAATTTAAGCAGCCATGTCCTGTCTAACGGTCCTCAAGTCATTCGGCAAAACGTTCTTGAAGAAGTATATGGGAGATGAGATGTCTAATTTTCATGTGGAAGTCCTGTTTTATTAGAACGATTCAAGGATGTTTCACATTGGGTACCACTGACTTTTGTCTATTGTCTTGCCAGGATTGGGCTGTTTTCTGCCTTGGAAAAAACAAAACAATGAATAATTTCACAAGGCCCTTTTGAATGCTGTGAGCGCAGTGCATTTTTTCAGTCCCATTCACAGCAGCTCCATTTTGATTGAACTACTCCATTTTTTAAAAAAAAGTGTTTCACTTATATTCTCAATGGCTCACATGCATTAATTTTGCATTGTTTTAGCTGACAACACAGCACACTTATCTACCCTCTTCTTTCCACCTCCACCCTTAATTAGCAATTTATTCATCTGAACATGATTGCATCAGCTTAGATTTAATGCCCTTTTAGTAAATGTGGATGTCACTTTGCCCAAAAAGTCAAATGTCAATAGGAGTAATGCTCATTGTGGTCCAGCAGGCTTGACTGCCTACAGATGTGTCAGAGGGAATCAAGAGGTACTGGCAGGCGTGCTACTGAACGCCAGTGGCTCAGGCAGCCCAACTCATGCAATGCGTGTCAGTCACTCTCACTGCAGTTGCTGACATACAGGACTGGATGGAGCCTGTACTCCTGTCATGGGTACACAGTGACAAACAGTCATACAGTCACACAACGCTCACCCCACATGACCCAGGTCATGCATCTGTGTAACGTGATGCACTGTGGGTTGTTTCTAGCACCGTGTCCTTGGAGATCCCCTTGCTCGCTGACATGAGTGACGGCTCTGCCGTTCTTGCACTGCTGCGGCTCAACTATACTACAGTATGTTGATGTCCGATGCTGTTCTCCAAATGATGCAGCAGCTTTTGACCCTGTTTGACCCTGTCATTTTACAGGCTCATTATCAGGCTAATAACACCACCTCTGTGGTTTGTGCCTCAGTTACAGCCTCAGCATCTTTCCCAGATGGGTTTCCACACAGTAGACAAAAGCTACTTTAAGGAATGAACAATGACCCGAGATCAACTGGGAATTTCGCATCTTTTGATGTTTATTACTTAAAAATGGGAATGCACGCATTGTATATTGTTCTGTCTGATGAGGAGGGGCAAGTGCAGTCCTCTGCCGCGACTGTACAGTTATGAAGATGCACATGTACTCCCCGGGGTTTTGCTGCTTGTTAATCGAGCAGCAAAATGATGGTTGATTTGTTGCATGAATCACTGCACTCTAATCATGCTGAAAATGACTCGACAAAACATAGAATGCCCCGTTCTTACATGCTACTGTGGTTATGTAAAGAAATAACTAATTTCAGTAGACATACTGCCATCAGTCACAGCACAGCTCAAATAAAAAAACGGCATGTTTTAGGAAGAACTTTCTCTGCAGATATTTATAGTATGCCAGCATGGAAACTGTGACTAGACAGAAAAGAGAAGCCTAAGGCCTCTTCAAGTTAGGAAACGGCAGAGGTATGTTATATATAACATAATTATATGTATATAACAGCACTTATTTAATCTGAGTTTCTTTTCTGAGCTGCCAGTTAAGGAAAAAGCATGTTCATCTCCTTGAAAGAGTTCTGTACTGTAACAAGTATCTGTTTCACCATGACATCAACAACATACAAATCGTCATCAACTAACTATCTACGTCAGTGGAAACACAATAAGCAGACATTCTCACAGACATTCTCCTGATGTTTTACTTACTGCTGCCATCTAGGGATACACCGATGATCTGCTGATGCATCGCATTCACTGTAAATATTGTAGCCCGGTAAATATACAACTCTGAATGCAAAGTTATATGATTCAATAATTAGAGACAGAGCCAGTCGTCACTTGTCCATCTGTTTGTGGCAATGTGAGTCTATCTTGTAAGTGGTCTTTGTTTGTGTCGGTTCCCAGTGGACTGGAGGGGTTTTGGAGTCAGAACACAGACAAACCAACTCAACATGTCTCTTCTCTCACAGCTTGAACCCACTCCCACTGAATACTGAACTCGGTCCCAGCTCCTACCGCAGGAAAAACCCTGGAGTCAGCCCCAGCTTGTAGTGTGCTCCACTTAACTCACTTCAGTTTTATTAACATCACAATAACAATTGTCTCGATGGACTTTACAGTGTACATAGTACCACACCCCCTGTCTTAAACTGTCAATCATTGTGAGGAAAAACTGCCCAAAAACACTTTTAACAGGGAAAAACGGCAGAAACCTCAGGGAGAAGCTCAGAGCGAGGGACCCCTCTCCTTGGGACGGACAGACCAGCAGTAGGTGTTGAAGGCTCCGAGGTCCGAAGTCCGAACGCTCCAACAGTGGATGTCTGTCCAGGTGTGTCCAATGACTGAGGGCGGCGAGGGAAGACGTCCCGGTATTTGCCTTCTACTATCATCCCAATACAGTAGGTAGGAAAAGTTGTCAACCCATTATATGGTATTGTACACACAAGTACACAATAACAAACCAATAACAATGGGTGACAATTAAAGCAGCTCTGTGCATGAGTCACTTAAATGAACAAAGAAGATCAAAGTGCCATAAAAAAGCAGAAAAAGAAAACATGTTATACTGACAGATAATACTGTATGATGTCTGTGTTGGATGTCACTAGTTTGAGGTGAGGCTGTTCCATTTGTCAACTAGTATCTCAGAAAACGACTCGGATGCTTCCTCAAAAAGCAACTGGAACGCAATATTAGTGCAAAGCTTTGTTGCTCCTATCAAACACATATCCGCACACTCTGGCTCACTGCAATTTTCTGTCAAAAGTAGAAAAATACAGGAAAAAATACGAAAGGAGACATAAAATAAAAAGATAATTTTATGTGTCCTTTTGTATATTTTGAAGCAGCAATAAAAGAGTGTGCAAGCTTCTGAAGAGTTCAACCCCCTGGAGCTGCAAGGGTCCACAGAGGGTGCTACTACTGCAGTTGGAGAGACAGAGGTGAATGGAAACAGCTTGGTGGTCATGGAAGGTAAGATGAAAGAGTGGCTGGACACCAGGGTGGTGGGTGCCAGGTGGTCTTTTAGGATATTCATTACATTTCTGGGCAGCTACATTCTCAGCCAGTGTGAATCTGTTCACAGAACTTGAGCATACACACTTAGTCTGCTTTGTTGCATACGTTTTGCCTTTTGGGCTTGATTCATACTGACTTCTTTTCACTTGTGCAGGCATACAGGCACACACACGCTCATCCACACAACTCCAACATTTAAACAGGTAATTATCTTTATGTGGCACGTGATCAGCCTAAAACTCAAGCCTCTAATCAGTAATATTAATTGCCTTTTCCAAGTAGACAGATATCAAGAGAACTACAGAGCTTGTGATGGTGAGAATTACCCATTAACTCTCAATGACAGCAATTACACATCATAACATCATTGTAGTTCTCTCAGTAAAACATCATTTTAGTGGTTGCATCCGCCTCAGCTCTTGGTTTTACAGTTGTACCTGTGGTAGCAGAAATTTCAAATAGAAAGAGAGAGAGAGAGAGAGAGAGCCATGTATCTTTGTATGTCTCGGCGTGGATTGGAGGAGAGAATTCTTTTATCATGCCTATATGAAGGGTCAGAAATTGCTTCCCTTCATCAGAGAGGGAAATCAAATTCAGCACAGATTTCACCCTCCTCAGAAGCCCCCAGGTACTCACATCACAACAGACCTTGCAAAGATGAACGTTGGGAAAGTGCTATTAGATTTTTCTTTGCCTTGGCTCATTGATATGCACCGTGGTTTACACAGATAATTACTGCTGAGCTTCACATCAGTTCTGTAATTCATGTGTGCAGACATCGGAGATGTTCATATGTAAAACAGAAATTGACTATGAGAGAGGTATAAAAACCTTCATCAATGGAGTTCATTCTTAGATTAACACTGACGTCTCTGGGAACAGACGTAATTTGTCAGAGGCAAATAGCCGACCTGAAGGATGTTCACGATATCATGTTTGTTTAGGTCTTCTTCTTAGGACCCTGAGCCTCAAGCATGCTTGACTGCATTTTGAATTTTGGTTAAACTTTTGAATGTCATTAATTTGGATGTTGCTTCCTCTCTCTTTTGGGATTGTGTGCAAGTACAACCTATGAATTATATGTATACAGTCAACTTCAATGTCACAGAGAGAAATGCCAGTAAGATGATGTTTCTACATTGTGGCTAAATGGAAATAAAGTCCTTGTGAATAAGAGCAGACAGGTTTTGTTTGACCTTTTTTTTTAGCATGGTTGACTTTTAACATTGTCTTCATGAGACATTACACAACGCTTATTTGATTGAATAAGACACTGATCAATAAATCAATCACGCTAAGACTGAACAGTATATGTTCCAACTCTCACCTAGGGTCTTGAGCTCTGGGTCATGACTGCAAGAACACGACCACGAGTGGCTGAAATGGGTTTCCTTTGTAGGGGGGCAGGGCTCAGCCTTAGAGAGGGAGGGACTCAGAGTGGTAGGATGCCTCCCAGACGCCTCCCAGGGGAGGTGTTTTGAGCACGTCCGTTCGGGAGGAGATCTTGGGGTCAAAGGCAAGACATGTTGGCTTAGGCCTTGTGGCTGGCCTGGGAACACCTCAGGTTTCCCCCCCTGGAAGAGTTGCAGTGCAGGGGACAGGGCTGTCTGGGCTTCCTTGCTGAAGCTGGAGGATGGCGGCAACAGAAGTCACTGGTGGGTCAACTCAATAGGAATCTTTCCATGCTGTAGGCTAGAACCCACGTACGATATATACGCTATGTAAATGTGTATTTTGATCTTCACAAAAACTGCAGTTCTTTTATGTAAATGAGATTCAACTAAACAATGAGATCCTCCACAACAGTCCTGCCTCCTGGAAATGTTTGTACAACTAAAACTACAATCTGCAGCTTGTGTGGTTGCAGTCAGCCAGGATGCCACGATAAACAGACACCATCTGTTTGTGGAATTCAAGCAAAGCTTGAAAGGCACTTAAAATACATTGAGATATGGAACATGATTTCAATGTTGCATCAGCACTTGCATCAACATTCATAAACGACATCTTTATATCGGACGACTTTGCACTCGGTCCATTCAGCTTGGCCGCCTGGACCATCTCTATTTGTTCTCCTTCTGTCGTCTACCACCCGGCTCTTTCTGTGGTTTATTTTGCCTTGCGTTGATAAAGATTATAGAAGCTGTCCATTAGTGGTTGTGACAACTGGAGTTGAAAAAGATCTTCTCCCCCCGTAAAATGTCCTCCTATATGCAGCAACTCTGAACAAGGTTGATGGATCAAAACTGCATTATATATATATATATATATATATATATATATATATATAGTTACAATCACTACATTCATTAATTTTTCAGGAGTGTTTTTACAGCATTTTGTCATTCTGCACAAATCAGATGAGACTCTAATGTGCTGCATGTCCACACAATAACTGAGGGAAAGAATAAAGAATAGCCGGTTTATATGGAACAAACATCCTCCCCTTCTGTCATTGTCTCTTCGTGTTTTCCCTTTCTCTTCTGTCTATGACTGAGGCAAATCCGCCTTGTAAAATGCGGTTGATACTGGATAACTACTTGAAAGAAAATGCCTGTCATGTTGCCATGTCTGAGGGAGCTGAGAGCACCCTCACACAAAGGTGAAAACCACACATTCATTCTCTAGTTTTAGTTGAATTATGCTGATTGCTCTCTAAGGTTGACTTCCAGGATGGGTGTTGGGTGTTGGGTGTTCATGTGCACGGCACATATGAAGACCGTCACAGGAATCCAGCTCTCATTTACCTTATTAGGTTATGCCAAGCATTCAAGTTGGAAGGAGCTTTTGTTCAGTCCTGTAGACCCTTATAGGAAATCACAATGTGTGTTTTTGTTTGTAATCACAGTTAATTGCAAATATTCATATAATACTTAGTATAAGTGTGTGTGGATGGTCACTACACAGAATATGTTGTTAGAAAGCAAGAGAAGGGGGTCATGTGCATTATACAGTATGTATAAATTTTTTACATATTTTTTTCTACATGGAAAAAGCAAGTGATGCAGTGTCAGACTCGCTGACTGTTGCCAGTGATTTACTGAAAAAGAAAGAAGATACAAAAACATAGGCACATTTGGGTTTTATATCCACAAACCTTCAGACTGGAGACGGTTGTGCATGGAGCTTTCATGATTAATGGTCACAAACTAAAGCTGGTCTGAGTGCTAATCCTGTACTTCCAATTAGGTGTTCCAGTCTATGTCGTAAAATATGAAGGTCAATGGTATCAAATGTGGCGCAAAGATCCAACAGAACAAGAATAGAGAGAAAGCCTCTATCTGAAGCCATTAGAAGGTCGTTGTTAACATTTATAATGCTGTAAAAAGCAGCACTATACTTGTACTATAATGTGCCCTAAATCCTGATTTAGTCTTAAATAAACTATTTATATTGAAAAAGTCCCACAGTTTGTCCACTATTTTCTGTAACGCCTTAGCAGGGCTTCCAACTTTTCAAAAAACCTTGGAGCGAGATTTGGTGGAGCCGACCAAGATTTTGCTGTATACGTGACAGTAAGACATAAGATACAGAACGTCTGATTTTGTGCAGGTTTAATCATACATACAAACCCTCAGAAATGTCAAAAAATTATATTAAAAGAAAGGAAAGTCAATAGTTATTTAAAGTGCAACAGAAACAAACTAGCAATATGAAACAAATATGAATACCAGGTATGTGGACATGGAGAATGCAGATGTCCCTCAACTCAGGTCATAGGCAACAAAGATTTGTGTTCCTGGTTGTATTGGCCCGTGGCCTTAATGATCGCCTCAGAGAGTTCCCACTTAAAGCAGGGCTGAAGGCCTGACATTTTAATTGTCTTTATGGAGGAAAGCCTTCCATCGAGGGCCAAGCTGTTTCTTGTTTTTGTCTTGTTGAGACCAACCACTGAAGCATCAGTATTGGAGTGGGGCAACAAGTGAAGCTTAGCAATTTAGGCAAACCTCTGGAAAAGAAGGACTCCTGTCACCTGTGGAGAATGAACAAAGAACACAGTATAAATAAGCTCTCAAGTGTTTTTGTTTTCTCATTGTCTCCGTAATGTCTTAATGTCTTGTTGAAAGTAGACTAGTAGCATTCAACTGCATCATCCCCATCCAGCTGGTGTCCAAGTTGCTCAGCCTTGGCATTGACCACAAAGCTTGCAGCTGGGTCAGAGATTTTCTGACAGACCGCCATCAGTCAGTACAGATGGGCCCCCACTACTCATCAGGTCTCACCCTCACCACGGGCCCCTCCACCTTTGTCAGATTTGCAGAGATGACATCAAGAAACTCATCACCTGGTTGCTGCACCAACAATCTGGCTCTAAACTCCTCAAATTCCATCATCTCTCTGAGCTTCAACATCATTTGAGTGTTCTCTAAAATCAACATTGTGTATTATTCTCAGTGCCCTGATGGCTCTGTGTGACTTACATACTGTAGTTCTTACCTCATATTGCGTTACAATAACTCATAAATGGCATCACAAGTGACCAATGCAAAATTCTCATTGCTTTTACAATATAATATATGTCATACTTTACTTAAAACATAAATATTTTCGATCCATTGTTTTTAATAAGAGACTTAAGATCACAGGTGTTCTGTCCTGAAATGTTTTGGGTTCTGTGCACACTGTGCCACATCTGCAATTTCCTGCATTCAATATCAGAATTAGGGAGCGTTAACTGGGGACATGTCACCCAAGACGGGGGCTATCTAAAATCGAGGCTGTCTGGTCACTCGAGCTAGCTCTTTGGGAAAACTTAAGCTAGTAGCTGCCAGCTGCTGTGACATTTTAAGTTTAGCTAGCCTGTGAACATAAACGATGTGAACATAAACGTTTGAAATACCTTTCACAATAATTACACACAAGGAATCAGAAGATGATATTTAGAGCTCAATGGCATAAATCCTCAAAATCACATACTGAATGGGGGAAATCAACCACATCTCTCTTGCTGCTCAGTCCAGGACAATGCCAGTTACGTATTGCGGGCACGAGCCCATGGCATTAGCGGTTTCAGACGTCAGAGGGTGGATAATCCTCGTGCTGTATGGTTTGCGCAAGCTCAGCCCATGGATGATTTGGCTTAAACAGTACCCCTTACAGTATCTCTGCACACATAATTTATTGCCCACGATACACAGATATAAACTCTCAGGTGTCAGATTTTTAATCTGATACGTACTAGCGTGAGAAATTGAAGGTATGGCATGAGAGTGTGTGAAGCCAATCAAATGTGTGGGTCTTATGGTCAATGCGTGATAGTTAGCAGCTCTGCCTTGGTAAGAAAGGGGAGGTTTGATATTGTTCTTGTTAGCTCCGACACCAGGGTCAGGGGTATTTTATTGAGGTTTAACAACTGACTAACTTGAACATCTGTACGGTGTACGTAGCCTGTCTCTGTTGATGCATTGCTTTATGTCTGATAGGTGACATATAAAATAGTATTTTATATATTCAATATTACATATAGGACTTTAATGCGTTCATTTGTATTATTTAATTACACAAAGATAGTCGAGTTAAAAAAATTAACGTATTTTAATCACACTTATTTTTGCAGTCCAGACACCACGGGACTTTTCTCAGTGAATGAGTTTCTGGCGTACTAATTATACTGACGCATCACAGTGCACTGAGTGCATTGATTGACATCAGACAACAACAAACCTCAGTACGATAGACTTGGCACAAGCAGATGAGAACTCGTTGCTGGATGGAAAGTTTACTTATAAAAAATCTCCCTGATGGAAGTGTGGATAAGAACGCAGTTGTGTGCAAATATTGCAACAAAGAATTTGCATATCACTGCAACACATCAAGCTAGCATGGAACACAGAGCTAACTAATGCTGGGTTTACACCAAAAGATTTTCACAGTTACAGACTAAAACTGAAAGTCTGAAGGAAGACATAACACCTTTTTGGGGTGGGTACACGTAGAACAGAGACAGAGCAGTACATGATCGCTGATGCACTGATTCACTGTGGATGGATTTACACACACTGAACAGGAGCCCTGAGCCATATGTCAGAGAGCAATGCTGAACTGTAGATCAGTTAAAAATATGTGGAACATCTGTGTTCATCTCTGTGATTCAATGATGAAATTTCTAAAATGTGTATATTTCCAAGAGGAGTCTTCCACATTTCAGCACTTCAGGAAGCAACGCTGAACTAAGTGCGACAGTGAAGAGCGGCGTGGGGGGTCGTTTGCGTCTTCGTACCAAATATATTTTTAAAACCAAACTGAAGCCACCAACCAATGAATGAGCTCCACCAAAACCGGAATCTAGTTGTGGTCTTGTAAATAGGGACCCTACAACATTCAGTCTTTCAAAAATCTCATTCTAAGACTAAAAACTCGTATTTAGACGTGAGGAGGTGTGAGATGATAGTTTTCCAAGAATCTTTTCCAAATCTATTCAAAGTCTTCTGATGTATAGGTAGCATAAGACAACAACATGGTTTTGCACTTTGTTAAAAATTGCACTGATCTCATTGATCTACTGGTCTGTGTAGTACCTAGATCCAAAATAAACAAGATTTTGTTGCTTAAGCTTATGTATTCATTGAATCACTCTTAGACCAGAATCCATTTTGAAAATGTTGCTTCTCATGTCAAATATTGATATGCAATTAAAATGTGATTAATCAATTACAAAGCCTGTAATTAATTATAGTAATTTTATTTAATTGAGTCCCAGCCCTAAATATATGACATATATTTATGTTTGATTTAGGAGTGTGTCTGTGTCAGTGGGTGGGAGGAGGAGGTGGCTAATTGTCTTGCTAATTGTAGGACTGAGGGACTGAGATCTGAGGTGATACAGTGGGCTCGAGTGAACTATAGCTTTTATCAGCTTGGCTACAGTGCTGAAGAGAACACTGTGGTTGTTTTATTCTCATTAGGGGAAGTGAACTGGAAATGTGATAGTGATTAATTTTAATTAAGGACAATCAACACTGCTGTGCGCTAGCTTTGCAATTTGGATCACTACACACCTAAAATTGTGTCTTGGTGTTCCTTAAACGAAGATTGAAAAACCTAAAGTGACCTTCCAAGACAGTGATAGAAGTTGTCTTCACCTTAACCCAAATAGAGGTTATAAAAGGGCTAAGACATTGTTAATAATCATCTCATAGCGATACATAGCATGCATCTTAAAGAAAATTGTTTGGCCCATATCATCAACAAACACTACTACTACCGAGATGAAAGAAATGGGCGACGTGGTATGGTGGTGGTTAGCACTGTTGTTGCAACCCGTAACTGGAATAAGTGGAAGGAGATGAATGAATGAATGAATGAATGAGCCCACTGAAATCCTGATAAAACACTGGTGCTTTGTGTGCTATCACTGGTAACTCCAGAAAAGAGATACTTCCTGAAATTAACATTTTCTTCTTAGTGATATTTTTGCAATAACTCTGAAAATGATTTAAATTCTTCATTCACAAATAAGTCATTTATTTTACATATTCCCTTTGTAAACCATTGTTTCCAGAAGACTGTTTTCTTCTCAATATCTATAGCTGGGTTATTCCATAGTGAGGCATATATTTGTTTTTTTTAACCTGTCCTGTCCGACGGTCTGGACATTCAGTATAAGAGATTATACTTGGTCCTTATCCTTGGTGTCCGACAGTTTCAATCTATGGAGAAGGAGCTGCTCAGATTCTTGTCCTGTGCAGGTTCCTCCATATTTGAATCTTTATTGTATTTTATTGCAAACTGGGGTGTGGTCTGCAAGTTATTTTGCAGCACCTTGTGCTTCATTGTATATATTAGTGCTAGCAGTCGATTAAAAAAAATAATGGAATTAATTACAGGATTTTGTAATTTATTAATTGAATTAATCACATTTTAATGTCATATCTGATAAAGAATTTGAATTCTAGGACATTAAAAAATTGTACTGCATGACTAATCACTTGAATACAGTAAGAAGAGAAGGTTTGAAATCCAATTTTTTATTGGTGAAATGAAATCCAAAAGTAAAGGTCAAGCACATCCGCAAACCAGTTAGGCCAGGCGCATTATTCAAAAATGTAAAACAAATACTGCAATACAGTTAATAAAACAAAATTCTGAAATTGGCCTGCAATCAGCAGCAACCCACTTTGCGATTGTATTTGTCAATTTTTCTGTTGTGGATTTGCTCATTCGTTTCCCAAATTCAGCAAGCGTGGGTTGGCGGAGCGAACTCCTGGTACTTGCAACGGAGGAACTTGCCTGGTCATGTTTCACATTTAAATGGTACGTCAGGCTGGAGTTGTATGACAACTCCTTTTTATATATATATATACTTTTACATGTGGCGTACCACACCTTTTGTGCACTTCTCTCCAGACCTCCATGGAGTAAGTCAATTTGGGTGTGAGGAATATTCCTGTCCATTAGTAAATGGTTCTTGTGATAGTACATCCAGCGGATTAAAGGGTCTTTGTAGTTCGGTTTCAATTTTAATCCAGCTCAGTTGTGTGTCTGTTCACTTCCAATATTTCATTTGAGATGCCAGGTTGTAGAATATCACGTTGGGGAGGGCCATGCTTCCTATTTCCTTTGGGGCCCACATTTTCTCATTTTTATCCTTGTTTTTTTCTTGTCCCACAAAAAGTCCTTGATAATATCATCATACTCCTTGAACAATGTGCTATACACATCGGTTACATCATGGAAACAGTTATTTTTTGAAATGTGGCACGATCACCATCAATTTTCTGTCAGACTCAAATGAATCCCCAAATACTTCATACCTGATGGTATTCATCTGAATCAAAGTGGTGTGATCTCACTGGGGCAGCATACTGTATATTTGAGATAGGCATGCCCTCTGATTTGTGCCAGCTTTCTCTTTGCCCTTAGATTAGGAATTACCGTATTTTCACGACCATATGGCGCACCATACTAAAAGGCACAGTCTCAGTTATGTGTGCCATTACTGTATTTAACACATACATAAGGCACACCTGATTGTAGGGCGCAGGTTTTTTATACAATCCACTCATGTTTAAAAATAGAGTGGGAGCAAAACTTTGTGTGAGTTTGGTTGTGCTTTATTTAAGTATTGATTACAAAGTACTAACACTTTTTTTAATCATCAATCAAACTCATCAGTCCTCACTCAAGTCCTCATCCTCTGTTTCTAAATTGAACAGCTGCGCTAAATCTCCTTCAAACATACCAGGTTCACTGTCAGAGTCACTTTCCGTGCCGTGCGGCTCCTCGGAAATGATGCTTTTGCGAAAGCTGGAACAACAGTGCTGGCAGACACGTTAACCCAAGCATCAACAATCCATTCGCAAATTGTGGCGTAACTCACCCGGCGCTGCCATCCACTCTTAGTGAAACTGTGGTCTCCATCGGTCATCCATCGCTCGCAGCCTTACTTTGAATGACCGGTTCACACCGATGTCCAGCGGTTGGAGTTCCTTCATTAGGCCTCCCGGAATGAGAGCAAGCTCAGAGTTCACTTGCTTCACTTGTTTTTTCACATCGGCTGCAAGATGGGCACGCATAGAGTCACAGATCAACAGCAATGGTGATGCGTGGAAAAAAAACACCTGGTCTCTTTACATACACCTCCCTCAGCCTCCTCTTTCATCATTCCCTCATCCATCAGGCCCTTTTCATTTGCTTTAATGATGACTCCTGCTGGAAACTTCTCTTTAGGCAAAGTCTTTCTCTTAAAAATCACCATAGGCAGCAGTTTCTGCCCATTAGCATGGCAGCCAAGCACAACAGTAAAAAATACTTTTCGTGCCCCGTTGTGCGTATCGCTACCATGCTGGTCCCCTTCTTCTCCACAGTGTGACTCACCGGGATGTCGAAAGTGAGCGGCACCTCGTCCATGTTTGTGATGTGGCTGGGCTGGATGCGTTTGTCGGCAGAAATTGAATAACAACTTACTTAACAACTTAACAAGTTAAACAATTCCCCATTTCTGCTCCATTTCAACCCAACCTAAAACCCTGGACCTCCTCAGATTCCATAGATACAGAGACATTTACACAAAACACATCAGATATTACTCAGCTATAAATGTTTTGTTCTCAAAACGTTCTGAGAATGTTACCTAGAATAATCTTGCAATGTTTTCAGCAGGAAGTTTTCTTTAACTTCCCAGAATGTTTCATCGGAAGTTGAACTCAGATGTTCAAGATGGCTGCTGTTGCTCTGTGAACAAGCTATGGAATATCATGGAAATAACTCAACATCTAAGAGATTAGTTAAATTCTTAACTCCACAAACAAGTTTTGATCCAGTATGCAGGGTTATTTTGTCATTTTGAAGTTTTCAGGACATGTGCTCTGCAGACAACATCACTGAATAACCTGGAGCCTCAGAGCCTTTTGTTTCTACTGAAACTGAACTTCTATTTCATGTAGAGAAACCAAACAACTGAGAAGTCATCAAAAGATATGGAAGAAAATATGGAAAAATTCCCCTAACTTAATGTCAGAGGAGCTAAGTTAGGTGGTAAAACAACAGGTGGGGCTACTGGATTGAATTGATGAAGTCAGACAACTGAAGGCTTTAATAAAAGAAGACAGAAAGATTGAAGAGCTGGAGAGAAGAGTAGAATACCTGGAACAGTATGAAAGAATGAAAGACCTGGTGATATCTGGGCTGAAGACAAACCACTACTCCTACGCATGGATCACAGCAGGCGACAAGAAGAGGGAGGATGCATCAAGAGGTGAAAAACTTACTTGAGCAGCAAGTCATTAAGTCATCATTTCAACGATAAAGACATCCCTTTGGATGGTAAAAATATAGCTGCATGTCACACTATCCCACAAAAACAAAACAAGAGATCAACCATCATAATCTAATTTGTGAACAGAAAATATAAAATTGAGGTGCTAAAGCTTGCAAAGACACTGAAGGGAGCTGAAGGGAGCAGAGAAAGACTGGACCAGCCTGTCCAGTCTTTCTCTGCCCTGGGCTGAGAGGCTGCCTGACCAGCAGGCTATGCCATAAAAAATGGCTGAGGCCACCACAGAGTTGTAGAAGGTCTTAAGGAGTGTCCCCTGAACTCCAAAAGATCTCAGTATCCTGAGCAGGAAGAGCCGGCTCTGACCCTTCCTGAACAGAGTGTCAGTGTTGTGTGTCCAGTCCAGTTTATTGTTGAGATGAACACCCAGGTGGTCACCCTCTCTATGTCTGTACCATGGATGTTCATCGGTGCAGGTGGCAAGTGTTGTTCCCTACAGAAATCCACAACGAGTTCCTTGGTTTTCCGGGAGATGATCTGGAGGTGGTTCTGCAGGCATCGGTTCACAAAGTCCTTTATCAGTCCCCTGTACCCCTGATCATCTCCATCCGTGATGAGACCAACGATCGCAGAGTCATCAGAGAACTACTGTAGGTGACAGGTTGGGGAGCTGTAGTTGAAGTCTGACGTGTAGAGGGTGAACAGGAATGGAGTCAGGACAGTTCCCTGCAGCGCCCGGATACTGCAGAGAAGCATGTCTGACTCACAGACTGACTCACAGACTCACATACTGTGGCCAGTTTGTGAGGTAGTCTGTAATCCATGTAGTGAGGTGGTGGTCCACTCGATCACGTTGTAGCTTGTCCCCCAGCAGGATGGGCTGGATGGTGTTGAAGGCACTGGACAAATCTAAGAACATGATCCTCACAGTGCTCCTTCCGGGCTGATAGGCAAACTGCAGCGGGTCTGAGGATGAGCTCACCAGTGGCCTCAGGTAGGTGAGGATGAATCTCTCCAGAGTCATCATCAGGTGAGAGGTCAGCGCCACCAGCCTCTAGCTGTTCTAGCAGGTCCTTTGGATGGGGGGTCTTGGATACCGGGATCGGGCAGGATGTTTTCCACAGTTGTGGGATTCTGCCCAGATTCAGGCTCAGGTTGAACATGTGCTGGACAATGTCCTACAGCTGGTCAGAGCAGGTCCTGAGGAGCCGGGAACTGATGTTGTCGGGACCTGCTGCCTTTCTCACCTTCATCTTCCTCAGCTGAGGAATCTGAGATCTGAAAGGGTGTGTGCAAGCAAGGCGACCGACAAACCTGACTCAGTTACAACAGTTCTGTCAGGAGGAATGGGCCAGGATTCCAGCAGAGTACTATCAGAAGCTTGTGGAAGGTTACCCAAAACGTTTGACCCAAGTCATGCAGTTCAAAGGAAATGCTACTTAAGGAAATGTATGTAAACTTTTGACCTCGACGAAAATATCATACAATTCTGGAAGAAATTCTCTCTCTCATTATTGTGGCTTGTGTGAAAATTATGTGAAATAATTTTGGCAATCCTGGCTCACCTGAAACAGGAAAGGTCTGATTTGACTTCAGACAGTGAGACAAAAAATGAAATGTGTGTTTTTGCACAGTGTATGGCTTCAACTATCCCTGCGTAGAAGATCAGTTGGCAGGCTTTTCAATCTTGCCCGCTTCAGAGCCAAGACCAAAGTACGCAAAGTTCTCATCAGAGACATGCTGTATGCTGACGATGCGGTAGTAGCGACCCACACCCAGCGCGAACTTCAGTCACTGATGGACCACTTTTCCCCAGCCTGTAGAGACTTTGGGCTGACCATCAGCCTGCAAAACCAACGTCTCTTGGACAAGGTACTGAAGCAATACCAACCATCACCATTGACGACTATGAGCTCGACTCAGTGCATCAGTTCACATACCTTGGCTCCACCATCACTGACGACCTCTCCCTGGACACAGAGCTCAACAAGAGAATCGGGAAGGCAGCCACAACCTTTGTGCGTCTCATAACACGTGTGTGGGCACACCCCAGGCTGACAGACAAGAGCAAGATGGCAGTGTACAATGCGTGTGTCATCAGCACACAGCTATATGACAGCGAGACGTGGACCACGTACACCAGGCAAGAAAGGTCTCTGAACACCTTCCACATGAGAAGCCTCTGCTGCATCCTAGGAAAATTGTTGCAAGGCAAGGGGACCAACACCTTGGAGGTCCTGACTTGCGCAGGTCCGCCTAGCATATTCACACTGCTCAGAGAGCGCAGACTCCGCTGGCTAGGCCATGTCCACCGCATGCCAGATGGCCGCGTTCCCAAAGACCTCCTGTATGGAGAGATGGCCTGTGGAAAAAGACCCGGCCACAGCTTCGATACCGCCGCGACATCGTGAAGCGGGACATGAAGGCTCTGGACATCAATGCAGAGTCCTGGGAGAGCCTGGCAGCCACCCTGTCCAAGTGGAGAAGAGCCCTGACCAAACATGTCAAATCAGGGGAGGAGAAGCTGACACAAGCGCCACAGAGAGGCGGGCCTGGAGAAAACAAAGCAGCAGCCACAACAGACCACAGACAACATAAATGCAACCTCTGCAAAACAGACTGCTACTCCCGCATCGGTCCCTATAGCAACAGACGCCGGTGCTTCAGCCAAGCGGACAACTAGGCTGCTATCCATGGTCAACCCTGATCGACGGACGCCTACTACCTTGGATTTATGAGTTAGAAAATGGCATTGATCCAGACATCCACTTCCATAAGAATGTTAATATGACCTGTGAATATTATTTTGAGGAAGGGTTAAATATTAAACTAACAGTGTTTTCATTGATCCACTTTAACAGCAGTCTTTACAGTAAAAATCTTAAACAGCTCCCAGAAAAATTTGCTGTTGTAGCAATTTCAGAGACATTGACGGATTAGAGGAATATGAAATGTTTAGGCAAAATAGAGTGAATAGGAGGGGAGGGGGTGTTGCTATATTTGTAGTTTTGGGGTCAAAATATTAAATTATCAACAATATGACAGCTGGCATTGATAATCTGACCATTGAAGTTCAGGTGGAAAGAGCCAAAAACATGAATTAGCTGCATTTATTGCACACCAGGATCCTGTATTGATCATTTTAACGAAAAGATTTTGGGAATACTTGAAAAACATAAAGAGAAGGTAACTTTTGTTTGTGGTGACTTTAACATCGATCTACTAAAGTCAAATGATCATAAGAAAACTGCTGAATTTATTGATACTGTGTTTAGTTTTGGTTTCTATCCACTGATCTTAAAGCCCAGCAGGATAACTAAGGGTAGTGCTTGTGGCAATTTCTAGTCACACAGCATACTGCATACAGCATACCATCAGTCCACATGCTGTCCACATACCATGCATTAGCCAGGTAACATGCTGTTGATAGTTTGGTGGGTGCACATTCTGTGCTACAATGAAAGCTGTTCCTGTGCTGCAGTGTAGCAATATACGGGCACAAACACACGGGTGTAGTAAATAATCTTTATTATGTGTACGTATGAAGTGTTGCAGGAGTGTGTTCTCTTGTGGTTGTCGTTTTCTCACCTCACTGCTTCCTGGTGCCATGCACCGATTGTAGTATCAGACTGTCCATCAGACTGTCCTTTTAGTGCCTGCAATTGGAGGGAAAGTTCAAGCCTCTGCATCATCCCAAAAAGGGGGAGACTTCTAAGCCTTGAGCTACATGTGGTGAGAAACAGGACAGAGAATACATTTAAATGTAGATACATATAGGATTTTTTCTGTTTGCTATTTTGTGATGTGACCTGTGTGGTTGATTTTTGTTCAATTAATTTTGGTCCAGTGGGAGTGGCCAAGCCATTAAAAGGAGTTCTGCCACTGCCGGGGAGACAGAGAAAGGCTGGGAGTGAAGTGGACCTGTCGTGTGGGTGACCAGTAGGACAAAGCAAATATATAAATGTATAGTTTGTGATCGTTCCTTTATTCAACCTCGGATATTTTTCTATTCTATTCTTTACAAAACAAGAGATTTCTACTTTTCACTTGTGATGATGAAATTTGGGTAAATGCATATACAGCAAACCTAGACCCAATAATTAAACTACAGAAAAGAGGATATTATTATTATTACGATAATAAATGAGGTTGGATACCATGACTCTACAAATCAGCTTTTTATAAGATCACACAAATTAAAATTTCTGGACATTGGATATTCAAAAACATTAGAAATTATGTTTTGAGTGGTAAATAAGAAAATTCCTGCTGTAAAGCCTGAACCATGAAATAATTGACAGAAAATTCAGATTCTTTGAAAATGGAGACTTTATTGGGCCTTCTGACAAATAATAAAAAAAAAGTAGAAGATACATTTGGATACAAGATTTTATTTGTATCCCTTATGACACAGCAGGTATTTTTATGCTATTCCAGTTTAAGTTTACATTGAAGTGTTTTCTTTTTTGGACAAATGAAAACATACAACCAACTTGTCTTAACCCATTAAACTTAAAAATATGAAAAAGTAACCATGAAAAATAACTTTTTTTCACATCAATAGAGTGTGATGTGTTCACTGACTTTTCGTCCTTCTGCACACTGTATAGGTTTGTTTTCAATTTCCTGTAGAATTTCACCAGTCACAAATTATTTGAAATAGATGCATGGTGTCCAATCTAGCCTGCTTTCTGAGTCTTCCTCTTATTCAACAAATTCAACATGTGGTGGTTCCATTTTTTTCCCACTGATACACTTTTCTTTTCATGTTGCCTGTTTTTGACTGCTGAGTTGTTGTGTGCTGTGACATTGGTGGGTCCTGTGTTGTTGTTGGGTCTCTGTTATTGTTGGGTCCTGTGTTGTTGATCGATCCTCAACATCTGCACTTGTCTGGTTCGGGTCATCCTTGCTTCTGTCTTCCTCACTGCACCAAAACAAACTTTTATATAATAGTATAATATATAATAAAATATATCAAAGGTTACAATGAAGATTATTTTAGATTTTTCAGTTTGAGCCATTATGTGTTTTGTAATTACTGGTACTTATCTTTTATTATGAATCATTTAGTTAATCTTAGTGATGGTACAGGATAGGCAAAAATAAGCCTTGGAGCTTCAGCCTATTCCTTTTTTGGTTGCTGTCTGATAAATTCTTTGTATAAACTTGATTATATTTTGTTAAATAAATAAAGCATTCATTCATTCCTTCATTCATTCAGTGTTCAGCGTTTCCTAAAACATTCTAAGAATGTTAAATGAAAATATTGCTCCAACATTATACCCTAATGTTTTTAGCAGGAAGTTTTCCTTAAGTTCCCAGAATGTTCTGGGAGAACGTTCTCTAAAAACTCTACCATTGAATTACAGTAAAACATTATCTTCATCTATGGTAAAAAAATGTATTGACACTGTAGAGTTTACAAAAATGTGCTTAATTCAATAGTTTACCATTTTAAAAACAAAACATTGTTTTACTTGAAAACATACAATAAAACTTCTTACCAAAACAGCAGCAAAAAATATCCACCGTAAAATTTTCAAATATGCTCTTTAATAAGTACAAAGCGTAAAGAGATATCGTGTACATACAGTGTATCATTTCCACATTATCAAAATAAATTAATCCCTGAAGGGGAGAAAAAGTTTCCTTCAAGTATGAATTGACTTCCATTTTAATCAGTCACATTTTCACATTACATACACTCCTGGAGCTTGCAAGTTCACCTCAACTTTAACGTACAAAACCAATGCAGAGTAAAGCTGAACATGTACAAACTGTACCAGAGAATTTATCTAGTAAAATTATACATTTTGTAAAACTTTCAGAACTGTTATCACAGCATCTGCAGTGTACGTATATAAGATCCAGAATTCCTTTTATCATATCGTTCCTCAACATCGCTAGAGGGTCTGCTCATGGTCAGCAAGGTGAGAGAGCGCGAGAGAGAGAGCAATTTCACGGTGGGATATCATATGACTTGAATTTTCTAATATAAAAAGAAATATCCTTTTTATAAAAAGAAATATCCTTTTTATATTAGAAAATTAAAATGAAAAGAAAAAAATAAAAAGAATTTTCCTTCTTTTTATACCGTTACTGTTATACTGTTACCTTTTGAGGAACTCCAGTGTAGATCGTAGTTCCATTGGGTAGTGTACGTTGAAGCAGTAGTAACTGCAAACATCAGCCAGATGGCAGATGTGAAGGAAGTGATGTGGTGGTTGCCAACCTTTTTGTCGATGCTCAACATAAATGTCTCAGTGGCAAAGCAAAGCACTTGTTATCAGGTATGTTAGGATCGGTACCTTAAAATTCAGTTTGAGAAATCAGACAATGTCTGCAGAAATACGGAACAGAGATTAACTGAATTTTTCGGTGCATTTGAATGGCATTAAGGTCATATCCTGAGTAACGGACTGTGTATTGTGGTGGCGATAGAAGTGCAACTTTAATACTGGATAGTCTGAAAACACCTGCTTACAACTTGTTCCATCACATTTAAAAATATGTCGGGGTTCATTATGGTGCAGCGTGCTGTAGCAGCATATGCTGTAGCAGATTGAACCTTTTCTCAACATATGTTCCAAGAATTAATCTTCAGTAGTCAAATACACCAAGGTCATATCCACAATAAACTCGAGCAGTGCGGTTAGCTAACCAGAGGCTTCAGCACATAGACTGATCCCTCATTAACCTGCCAGGTGGGTAAACCATGGAGTAAACCCACACCGCATCTTTTGAAAGCAGTCAAACTAATGAAACAATGGCTGATAATACACCCTGTCTCCTAAACACGTCTGAACATGTATTAAAAACATCTCCAGGCTGTTATAAAAGGCTAATGCTGCTAAACGTAAAGCAATGCAACGTAAAGCAATGCAACCCTCTTGATAAGCCATTAAACCCAAATTCAACTAAAGCCTTTAACTTCTGTTGATTTACTTACAGAGGTAACTGAACACAGCTTCTGGCTGCGGCAAATTGCTAAAAATCCAGACCACTGATGATGGAGTTCCACCGGTGAAGACCGTGGACATAAACAGGTGAACTCGGGAACGAAACTAACTCGGTGACTCCGGAGTTGGTCGAAGGTAAATGGACACAGATATAATGTGCTGACTGGTCTATTTGAAATTCTGTGTGTTAATATTAACAAATGTACAATCCCCAAGCTGTACAGGGGAAATACTTATTCAATTCTTTGCTTTTAGAATCATTCAGATGTTTTGAGATGCTTATGACATCAATCAGACTTGTGCTCATAAGCACAAACTTTGCATTCTTGACGGAATTTGTATGACACCACTTTGTGAGTCTTCAAAGCTCAAGGATCACTGATAAATATCACTGACACATAGCAGTGTGTGTGTTATGGGTGTTCCACTACATGGAATAACACATTTACTGTAAAAAAAAAAATATTTATAGTATATTGTTACCATGAAAATTGATTGTGGATAATAACTGAACTGGAACTAAAAATATTATTCCAGATCACGATAAAACAGATTTGGAGCTCTCCTTGGGCAAGGAGTAGCACATACGTATGAGTCTCCCTCAACCATCCATTAAAGAATCCTCTGTGCTTCACTTCTGTCTCCTTACAAGGACAAGTACATTAACATGGTCTTGGTGTCCACTGAAATAATAGTCCTTTTATGAATGTCAATTATAAACAAATGATTTAACTGTTTTCAGAACTAAATATATCATTACTGACATATTAATAAACAAGAACCTATATGATTTTCATTGTTATAAAATCAATAGATAAGCTATATTTGAATTACTTCTCCCTTTCCATATCTGCTTGCTCCTATGGACTATTTTGGATGAAAGGAAAGAGGAATTCCCAGCATCCCAACCTATTGAATGACATAACTGGAATGACCAGGATGTTGTCTTTAGATACGGCACTGATAGGGTGGCTCAAAAGGGTAAAAGGAGAAGCACATGAACCAAACGTACCAATCTTTTAGATCAGTTTTACACATGATTTTTTCTTTACACATTTTTGCAGCAGACAACTTTTGAAACAATGAAAAATGCTTGGTCATCTATCAGTACACTTCTTTGAGGATTAAATGCTGGCGTGGTTGTTACGTCCTGGAGGCCTCTAGGGGTAGTCAGGACGAACAGAGAGTCAGAGCACAGTCAGAGTCAGAGAGAGAGAGAGAGAGTCTCACCCACGGGACAGTGACAGCTACCACATTATCTCTGTAACCGCGTTCACTTTTCGAAAGTCCGTGCAAAACCTTGGGGTTCCATCTGACTTCGGCACGACTAAACAAGGTGAGCTCCAGGGACTACAACTGGGCTTAGCGAAACCGTTAGCAACAAGGTAGTTTACCTCCCCTTGGATGACTTCCCTTTTAGCTGGGGGACAACGGTACGCATGCTGCTTTATCGGCCTTGCATTACCCACATCGATGTCATGCACCAATACCGTGGTCTGAGTTGGCACATCGCCTAGTACTGAAGGATAATTGTGGAGCAAACCAATTACATCTTGCTTCTGGGGTGCCGGTAGATAAGATAATTGATCCCAGACTGTAGACAGAAACTCTGAATTTCGTAGCCTACCACACTGGTGACCGTCACAAGGTGCTCTCAAATCTGTTGCCCCCTCCTGCTGCACATCTGTAAGAGAGGTGACCCCCACAGAGGGAACCATTGCAGCCTCCAAGGGCTTTTCTCCATCAGCAGGGTTCCTGGAATGATACAATTTTAACATATTAATGTGACACATGCGGGTTTTCCGTCTACGTTCAGGTGTACGGATGACATAGTTAGTATCCGAGACCCTTCGGTCCACCACATAAGGACCTGAAAACCGGGTAGAAAGAGCGGCACCTTGCAAAGGTAACAACATCAACACCTTGTCACCAGGCTGAAATTGACGTTCCTTTGCCTTTTTGTCAACTCTAGTCTTCATGATCCCCTGCGAACAGGCAAGCGACTCCTTAGCATACTTAACGGCACATTTCAGCCTCTCTCTACACTGAGACACAAATGATGGCACATCCATCTTTGGAGAAGAGCTGCACACCAGCTGTTCCTGTAGCACTTTAAGTGGGCCACGCACATCATGTCCAAATACCAGCTCTGCTGGGCTAAACCCCAAAAACTCCTGTTTAGCGTCACGGATAGCGAACAGGACAAAAGGTAGCCCCTCATCCCAATCCTTGCCAGATTCATAACAATATTTTCGCAACATTGATTTCAATGTTTGATGGCAGCGTTCCAGAGCACCTTGGGATTCGGGGTGGTAAGCACTAGACACAGAGTGAGTAATCCCTAGTGCACTAAGAGTGTGTTTAAAAACTCCAGAAAGGAAATTGGTTCCTTGGTCTGTCTGCACCACCCTTGGGAGACCAAATGTGGTGAAGAACTTTATGAACGTCTTTGTCACTGATGCAGCAGTTATTTTCCGGAGTGGGAAAGCTTCTGGGAACCGAGTGTTAATACACATTATCGTAAGTATGAATTGGTTTCCTGACTTAGTTTTGGGTAGAAGGCCTACACAGTCAACCAACACATGTTCAAAAGGTTCCCCCAAAGCAGGGATAGGCTGCAGGGGAGCTGGAGGGACAACCTGATTTGGTTTCCCCACAATCTGACAGGTCGGGCAAGTCCTACAAAAAAGGGCAACGTCGGACTTCATTGCAGGCCAAAAAAAAATATTTAAGAATCCGGTTGTAGGTTTTAGTTATGCCTAGGTGACCTGCCCAAATGTGCTCATGCCCCAGTGCTAACACCTGCTGTCGACAGCTACCTGGAACCACTACCTGGTACACCACTCCGAAGCACTTCTCTGGCTCACCAAGTACACGTTGAGCTGGAGCTGTCCACTGTCTCATCAACACACCATTCTCAACAAAAAATGGCTGCTTCTCATTACATTGTGACCTTTCGACTACGGCAGCCCAGCACTTGGTCAGCGACGGGTCGTTAGCCTGAGCTTTTATGAGGGCCGCACGTGTCAATGGTACCGCTGAGCTGGTCTCAGGTGTCATTCCCGGCTCCACGTCACCACTACTCACAACTTCTCCACTGGAAGGCAGAGGATGCCCTGAAAACAGAGAAGCTAACAGTGAGTCAGCCAGGTTAACCTCCTGCGGTTGCTTACGAGTCTGAGCTCGGGTAAGCATACTAGCCATTGATAGCTCTGGGTGATGTGCCACTATCTCATCTTGCAGCTCATGGAGGGGAACATTTACCACTTCGGGAACAGGATAAACCTTTCCCCCTGCAATGTCATTGCCCATAATGAGATCAACACCATTAATTGGGAACTGTAGGTGTGTGCACACCTACAGTGAAAAAAACAGTCACTACACCGGAAACCACATGTATACGGTGCAGGGGTGCTGGTACAAAACCCATCTCGATACCCCGTACAACAGCACTTACATCAGATCGCAGACCTGAGGGTAGAACATGGGAGAGGATGAGAGACTGAGAGCAAGCAGTATCATGCAAAATTTTTACTGGACGCTGATCTTCAACTTTTCCTGAGACACATAACCATCAAACGTGAAAGGTTTGAAACTGTCAGGCACTTCAGGAGCTAAGGACTCAGTGGACCCCGAGGGGGAAACATCAATTAGCCCCACCCCTTTTGGTTGTTGAGAAACAGACTTATGCTGTTTTTGCTTCCATGCTTCACAATGAGCAATAAGATGGCCAGTCTGGCAATAGAAGCATGGTCTATCCTGTCTGTCCCGCCGAGTAGGGCCTGACAAGGTATCACACTCCCGGTGGGCTGGTTTGGCAGAATGGTCACTGACAGTGCGTCTTACAAACAGGGTTTTATGAGTGAGTGTAAACTCCTCAGCAAGTGTTGCGGCCTGCTGCAGGGTGGAAACCTTTTGCTCATTTAAATAAACTGCTGTGCGCTCAGGGATACAATTTTTAAATTCCTCCAGTAGCATCAGTTCACGTACTGAGGCCCAATCATTTGCTTTACAAGCTACACACCACCGATCAAAAGAAATTCCTTTCTCCCTGGCAAAATCAACATACGACTGGCTCGGCAACTTCCTAAGGCCGCGGAAACGCTGTCGGTATGCCTCAGGCACCAACTCATATGCTCGTAAAATTGAGTTTTTCACCTTCTCGTAGTCAAGGCCGTTCTCAACTGATAGAGCAGAACAGGCTTCCTGGGCTTTGCCGACCAGCCTACATTGCAGTAATATTGCCCACTCACTCACAGGCCAATTCAATGCAGCTGCTATCCTTTCAAAGGCACCAAAATATGCCTCAACCTCAGCCTCACGGAACACAGGGACTAATGAAATTTGCTTGCTGACATCGAAAGCTACAGTAGAAGCCGGGCCATCTAGCCCACAAGAGGGATCACTCCCCGTGGCTCTCGGTGGCTCTCTGTAGCGTAACTGAAGCGCCTCCGACTCAAGTTGTAACTTCTTCAGTTCTAACTCCTTTCTTAGCTGAAACTCTCGCTCCTCCCTCCGCTCTTCTTGCTCCATCTTAAGACGCGTGATTCGCCACTTCAACCGTGCGTCTAACCTGGAACCCAACGAGGATTCAGCTGAAACAGGGTCAAAACGAGTAAGTGTAAGCACAGGCTTATCCTCCCCCCTACCCATGCGCATCTGAGGAGTAGCCTCACCACTCACCGGCCCAGCCACTCCCATATTAACAGGCGCCGAGGGACCAGCTACAGGCGACACATCTGAGGAGCCCTCATCCACTGATGCCACTGCACCAGTTCCTAATATACTGTCCACGAATAGTACATTGAAAACACCCAGAGAACACAATCCACGAATCACTGCTGCTTTTAATTCTGCTTTTCGGAGGGAGGGAGCAACAGTGATACCATAATGGGTAGCAACAGCCAATAAATCAGCCTTCCTA
>CAAKHB010006839.1:47262-63215 GCA_901007665.1 Aeoliscus strigatus
CTGATCTTCAACTTTTCCTGTCAGAGACACATAACCATCAAACGTGAAAGGTTTGAAACTGTCAGGCACTTCAGGAGCTAAGGACTCAGTGGACCCCAGGGGGGAAACATCAATTAGCCCCACCCCTTTTGGTTGTTGAGAAACAGACTTATGCTGTTTTTGCTTCCATGCTTCACAATGAGCAATAAGATGGCCAGTCTTATGGCAATAGAAGCATGGTCTATCAGGTGTTGCCAACTCCCCAGCATCGGAAGTCGCTACTGGCCCGCCCAGAAGTAGCTAAAAGTCGCTAGATGAGCGAGCGGTCCAATCCAAACGTAAGAGCGCGGGGGGTGCGAAGCGACAATCCACGCTGTTCTCAACTCCGCCCCCGCCCCTCTCTGCCTGTGCCTCTTCCACTGCCCCTCTCTGTCTCTTACCTGAACGGGGAAAGAGAGAAAACAGTGCAATTATTTCTTCCCCCTCCCGCGATCTTGGAGCCTCTGATCACCAAAAAAAGTTGCTAGATTTGTCGCTAGTCGCTTTTGTCTAATTTTCTCGCTAGTGGGGTCAAGAAAGTAGCTAAAAATAGCGACAAAGTTGCTAAGTTTGCAACACTGGGTCTATCCTGTCTGTCCCGCCGAGTAGGACCTGACAAAGTATCACACTCCCGGTGGGCTGGTTTGGTAGAATGCTCACTGACAGTGCGTCTTACAAACAGGGTTTTATGAGTGAGTGTAAACTCCTCAGCAAGTGTTGCGGCCTGCTGCAGGGTGGAAACCTTTTGCTCATTTAAATAAACTGCTGTGCGCTCAGGCCCAATCATTTGCTTTACAACCTACACACCACCAATCAAAAAGAATTCCTTTCTCCCTGGCAAAATCAACATACGACTGGCTCTGCAACTTCCTCACTCTGTGTCTAGTGCTTACCACCCCGAATCCCAAGGTGCTCTGGAACGCTGGCATCAAACATTGAAATCAATGTTGCGAAATTGTTATGAATCTGGCAAGGATTGGGATGAGGGGCTACCATTTGTCCTGTTCGCTATCTGTGACGCTAAACAAGAGTCTTTAGGGTTTAGCCCAGCAGAGCTGGTATTTGGACATGATGTGCGTGGCCCACTTAAAGTGCTACAGGAACAGCTGGTGTGCAGCTCTTCTCCAAAGATGGATGTGCCATCATTTGTGTCTCGGTGTAGTGTAGTAGTTAAGTATGCTAAGGAGTCGCTTGCCTGTTCTCAGGCGTCCAGGACGTAACACTAGACTTAAATCATTAGATTCAAATCAGAATTAGAATCTTTTACAGCGTTTGCACAAGAACTATATTGTGTGGTAAAGTAAATTTGCTCAGGTTTAGATATTTTTGTTGTTGTTAAGAGCTCAGAACGAGGTGTAGATTGTTCAGACTGCTTATGGGGAGAAAAAAAGCCCAATTTTAGCCTCGTAGCCTCTGTGCAAATCAGTTTGACAAAATTTTTGCTTGCTTTTCAAATTGTCGCAAATACGTCACAGCCATTGAAAAAAAGGTATGTTGTCCTTCAGCCATTTAGGGTGGAAACCTTCAGTACTTTTTGTCTGTTTTTCGGTATACTGTGGTGTGAAGTTTGCCACGCTACTGTTTTGAGACTATCCAATGCACAGTTTTGTTTCTGTTGTTAGTATTCACATTGTTAAAAAACAATGGGAGTTCCTCCTCAGAACTTGTCCAAAGAAACAAAATGTCATCAATATACCTTATCATTATATCTGGTCTGAAGAACTTTTTCCCCATAGTCTCAAAAAAAGAGGCATAATTAGGAGGGAAAACAGGCCCCCATGGCAGTACCTCTATCTTGAATATAGTTGATTGTGGAAAAGGAATACATTGGGGGTTTTTTTTTTTTTTTAGAATCGATTCAGTGAGCTGTAGAATGACATCAGGAGTCCACAGGTCTGCTATGTAAAAATATTCTACTGCATTTAATCTATCATCATTGTTAATGTTGGTATGCAAGGACTCTAAATCTTAAGTTACCAGAAAAAAAAATCACACATGACTATATTGTATTTGTATTTTTGTCCATTGCCATCCTGCTGCTGCCCATTTGTTGTTGGCTATTTGTCATTTCCAGGTACAGAATATGTCATATATATCATATCAGAATATATGTAAACAATTGAGTTAAAGATATTTAATTAAACAGCTTTGGATTTGATGGTTTTTTTTTGTTTCTGTGAAATTAATCAAATATAAAAAAATGTTAAATCACATTTTTGAAATAATCTGCTTGGACAGGTATGTCTGGCGGGCCAGTTTTGGCCCATCAGTCACAACTTGCCTTCCATTTACTTTCTCATTTGACCAAACTGCTGCTCAGCTTTAGAATTTTCTTGTAATGCAAACTCCGAGGCATGTTCAGCATGTTCAGTTTTAGATGGTGTGCATATTTCTTTTCTAGTATTTACTTTGATGTTTGTGTTGACTCATGAGAAGCAGATAGAGTTGGGGCCCCAAAGCACCAGGCATGCATGTCTTGCAACCTCCATATTGACTGAATTTTAAACTTCAGTCACTGCTTTCTTAAATCAAGAAACTGTATATGCTGGGGCCCAAACAAGTATGCAAGAGGGCATCGTTTGGGGAAGAGAGTACTCAGACATCAAATCAACCTCAACAAGCTATCCTGTGAATACCAGACAACTCACGTCACACACGCCGCTCATAAAACACAACACATCATTTACAGACTTTGCCAATATTGTGCCTGACATATACAGTTGTCTCCTCTACTTGCTCGACCTATGCAGAGGTGGCTTGACTGTATGATCAGCTCAACTAAGGTTTGGGAGACAACTGGATTGTGCTAATGAGTTGCACTTTATTGACTTTCTTACACAAGAAAATAACAAAACTGCAGAGAAAGGCGAAAGGACAAGGAAATGAACCTGACTAAGATAATATGTTGTTTATTATTGTCTCTGAATATCTTTGTGCCTGCATTTGCAAAAACCTCAATGCTCATTTTCACCAATCCTGGTGAAATGGTAAAATTAATTTTTAATGACCTGAGTTGCCTTGATAGCTTTTACAACAACAGCAAAATCACTGTGGACAAACTTTGAAGAGAAGCGTCATCTAGTCTGCCGCACTGTCACAGGATGCACCTTTACTTTAACATGTGCTATGAGTTTGTCCGATTAGACATTTCATCCAGTTTCAACAAAATCTGGGTACTTGAGCATGAATAGCAGACCAGCAGCCATAGATTATTCAGCATCACTCATTGTGATGTGTTGGCAGGTTACTGAATTTTGCATTTCAATCGTGATGCCTCTGCACATACGGAGGATTTAAATTTCAGCCTTGTTTTTGCAACCCATTGATTTATTGTCATCATAATCTCACCCCAGTTGACAGCTGACCTCTCATCACGACTGACTTGTTTGTTTACTCAACCATTAGCCCCCAGGATGAACAAGTGTCAGTGGAGGCGTGAATGTTAGTATCACATGTACAATCGCTAGCAGGTGAAGAGATATTAATATTGACTGATCCTCTCAGAAAGAGGTTGTGTGTGAGTACAGTCCTATTATTACAGCTGCCCTTTACAAGCATGTTAGCTGTGACTGGAATGACTGAAACACTTTTCCAGGCACAGCATTTCCTGGTTTAAATATTAATGTCTCTTAATGCAGAAAGCTCCTGTGATACCATATTTATAACTGGAAGAAATAAATGTCTGAGTATGCTGGTTTTAATAATGCCCTCTACATTAATTTGGAATATGCAAATATTCTTTTTGAGTAATACGATTCCCATCCATAATTTATATATACTGACACAATAGTCTACAAACAGTAAGATGTAGAGCTTTCGAAAACAAATACATGACTTAAATTGATGTTGGTTTATTCAGAATTTGGTTGAATGTATAAAGCATGAATTGATGAAGCATGTCTATGCTCTGTGATATGCAGCCTCACAACACACACACACACAGATGAGACCTCTGAGCGTCTCTTTCTTGTGTTACTCACCACGATTTCCTCCACAGTGTCACATCGTTTTTTAGTTAACATGATAAGACACAGGATAATCTTCAATCACCCTGACCTCACTTTGATTCCGGTCTTGTCCATGGTGGCAGGGAGAGGGCTGATGGAGAGCAAGTGGCGTCAATGTGTTACTGCTATGAGGCCTGAATTTGTGAAGACAATACACCGGCTCCATTACACCAACTGTCACATTCTGTTTCATATATCAAACTGATAGCTGGGCTCGTTTGGCTATGAGACATGTAGGATTATGCACTCTGAGGAGATGGACAAATAGAGTAGACAGATCTGTTAGGCTCACTTATCGGAGGCTAGAGTCCTGTCATAAGATTGTCTTACCCCCTTTGAAACTCTTGTTACTCACCACTCATCCAAAGAATGCATTTAAAAGTATGTGTGGCTCCCACACTGCTCCACAGAGTTCTTGCAATGAAACCAACATAAGTGCATCATTGCTTCCATTGTTGTCTGTGACTGACAGCACAGAGCATCAAGTGCTCCTTTGCTCAAAAATAAGTGCATGGTGCTAGATCGAAAAAAAGAGAAACATATGTAGATGCATCTTAAATACAGTGATGAATTTAAGCATTTGAAATTCAGCCTGAAACACCAGCAGTCATTGCAGAGAAACGTGCCCTGAGCAACTAAGTTGTTCTTAGAAAATGTATTTGTATTATTCATGAAAGTCACTCCTCGTCTAAAAGGGCCACTGTTATCCTATATCGAACTGCATGCCTCAATGATGTATCATTCCTCCCCCTCCCTAAGATTGGCACAGAGAACACCTTGAATACCAGTATGTGCATTAACATATATCCACAGCATTAATCAAAGCTCTAGTATGCGCCTGGAGCCAAAGTCAGACAAAAAGAGACATGTAACAGCTGCTTTCAACATCAAGATTGGCTGTTTTATAAACAGTGAATGACATAGAAACAGTGTTTTCATTCCAAAGAGATCCATTTATTGTGAGTGGACTGTGATGTATTTATGTATTTACTAGGGAAACAATTCCTCGAGTAACTTGCTTACTAATGCTGTCCAGGCAAAAAGGCTTTGACTCAAGGTCAGAGATTGTCTGGTGTTTAAATCTTGTTGGGTTAAATCGTAGGCAACTGGACTTCTAGTTTACTTGAAGATGTTTCGCCACTCATCCGAGAAGCTTCTTCAGTTCTGGTGTTTAGATAAAACTCCATGTTTTTATTGGAGGATTGAGTGGCACTAATGCTCCAAAATGTATGCTGACCGCTGCCCACAGAGAAGAAGACTACAAAGAACAAGATGACAGCACAAATCAGTGACAACCGGGAACTAGCTGACAAAGACACAATGTAGCAGAGGCGGTCAAAATGTTGGTGTCACGTTGGATTATATCCATTTTGTTATGCATTTCTGGTTAGATGTAAATGACATTTTGTTTCTAACCTGTGCAATAACAAGGAGTGCATTTACAAATGCATAATACGATAATTTACTCATTTACATGATAATTATAAGAACAGAATGAACAGGATGGTTGTATGTAAAGAAATAACAAGTAAGCACCGGTAGCACCTTGGAGGCAGGAGGCGAGATGAAAACAATCCCGGGTGATGTTTTTTTGCTCTTCTGCCATAACATTTTGTGAAGAGGTCCTGGACATGAGGTTCCCAAGACACGTTGGGCCATTTTCACCACCCTCTGCAGTGCCTCGCAATCTGCAACATGGCAGTTTGCATACCAGACTGACTGGCAGATGGCCAGGATGGTCTTTATGGGGCAGTGGTAGATGTTCACAAAGATGTCTGAGGAGAGGTGTTTTTTTCTTCAGAATCCTCAAGAACTGGAGAAATGATCACTGACCAAAAATTTACTTGACCAAAAATACAGCAGATCAGTAAACTTGACTCAAATACAAATGTTTGCCATATTTAAAGCTTCTAAGCAACACACTAATATCACAACACACTAAAAAATGTACTGTGCACCCCAGGTAAATGTATGTGACACCATTTTAACCAACCCGCACCATGCTTGGAGAAACACACACACACAAAACCAACTCCACATTGTCCTGGAAACACATTCATACACATTTAAAGACACACGAAAGACCTTCAACCTGACGTTAAAAAGAGAAATGCTCAGACTGGCACAGCAGCTTTCATGTTTGCTTCGCTCAGCAGAATCAGAAAGTCATCCTTGGTTCTCAAGGTGATCACTATTTTTCAATAAATAATAACAGACTTTAGCCCATTATAGACGGGAGGTGGCACGCTCATCTTCGCACAACGGGCGGTGGCACATGTCTTTCTATCTAAGCACTGGTAGTGTCGCCAACTCCTGAGGAAAAAAACAAAATAAACTTAGGAATCGACAGAAGAAAGTCCACTGGTAGATCTGTATTTGTTTTACATCCTGCTCTGTAACCAGCGGGGGATCAGCGACTTTGTTCCAGTTCCAGCGCAGTTCATTTTTCAGTGTGGATTCAGAGCGGTGAGGGAGCCTCTGCTGTCTGCTCTGGATGCAGCAGCAGGGACTGATGGGAGCTGACCGCCTGTGAGAGCTTTGGAATGGGGGAGGGGCTCATGCAGTCCCCCGCTGGCCGCAACACAAAGAACAGAAAGGTACTGGAGCAATATGTGCTGCTGACTCAGGGACTCGCCACCAGAAAAGTCTCTTATAACACCAGTAAAAGAGAAGCTAGTTGCTCTTATGAAAATATGTTGTTGGAATGGTCTGAAAAGTTGTTAAATATAGTGACAAAATCACTAAATTGGAAACACTGAGGACGGGATGACGTTCACGTCCTTTTGTAGTGAAGCTGTATTTTTGCACCTATTTCCTGTCTCGAAGCCAATGAAGTCATTCAGGATACACACGTGGAATCTCCCAATGTGTGTATCCTGAATTATTTATTGGCTGACAGCAGGGTTGTCCAAACCGAAAAACGAACTGCTGATTTGAGTCAGGTGTGTAGGAGCAGGGTGACGTCGAAAACCTGCAGGATAGGTGGCACTGTAGGACCGGTTTGGACACCTCATCTCGAGAAAGGAAATAGGTGGGAAAATACGGCTTCACTACAAAATGACGTGATCCCACCCTAAAAGGTAAAAGATGCGCGCCACCTCCCATCTACAGTATAATGGGTTAAAACATGTCACTGAGCATTTTAAGTCCACCAGACAAATTCAAAATGGAGCCGGACAAAACAAACAGAACTGACCAAAACATTTAAATGTTTGTGATCATTTCCAACTGAAACAATGTTAATTCTGCCTTTCAGTGAACTTAACATCACAACAATGATGCTAAAGCACCTCAAGCACACAGTTTATACAGCCAGTCCACTGTGGACACGCAGAACGCTCACGTCTACAGCGTAAAGAAACGTTGGGAAAATCAATTAATTGTTGACAATGGAGAAACTTCAAGTGCCGTTGCTAGACTGTTTATGACTGACACCACTGACCTAAACCTGCAATGAAAACATATCTGATTCTCTCCGTTGTATATTTAATATTGTGCTTCAATAGAGGAAATGTTTTACATCAGATTATAATTACTTGGTTGGTAAAATAATCAATAGTTGTTGCTCTAATTTGCATATACTTATTGACATTTTTTTGTCGAGTAGAGAAAGTAGGACGCATGTCATGTAGGAAAGTACACACGAAAGTATGACACACGTCTTCGGCTGTTTGATCGGGAGCACCCACTAAAGAGTGGATCTATTGTATTTCGTCAAAGTCGTGGCTGAGACGCGGTGATATTCCTCAGAGCAGATTGAATTTCAAATACGACACCACAACCATCAGTGCATTAATGTTACATCACAATTTGTTAGCTTAGAATTTCATTACAAAGGATTAAAAGGACCAAAAAGATTCTGACACTGAATTCTTCAAAAGATTGCTGAAGTGATTCCATGATAGTGCTCGACTTTTAGTGCAATAGAGAGCAGGTAGAATTTCAAACAGATGAAACCACTCAAAATTTGTCCTGTTGCAGGAAACGCTATGCACAGGATGAAAGGCAACCAGCAGGGGTTTCAATCCAGACTCTGCATGTGCCAGGAGTTAACAAGGCCATTTTACTGAGGCTCATGTCACCAAAGAGATTAATTCACTTGACACTCTTCAGAGTAACACTGATTGGCTCTTGGAATCACAGATGCTTTTATCTCTTTCACACAATGAAAGAGAAAGAACTTTCAGCAGTACCAAATTCCTACTCAGTGTCTGACCTTCCTTTTATGAATGTGCTTGGTTCTCTTGACCCCTTTGTTGTTGTTGTTTTCTCCAGGATTGTTTCCAGTGTGTGTTTGCTCTACTCGAGTTTGAGTTTGCACAGCATTACACATTCTTGAAGTAACATCTCATTTTCATCTCAATCAAAAATATGTACTGAACGCGCAACAGCAATGCTCCATTAAGAGTAATCAGTTTTATGAGGTGAACACGTTAGAGAATAATATTCCATTATATGGACAATAAAACCATGGAAGTGCAATCATTCGGTTGAAAACGAGATCATCAATCAGCAGCAGCTGCCTAAATATTATTCAGTGGATCATCCATTAATACATTGCATGTCAAAGGTGAAGAAGACTGATACAGACCTTACAGATAAATAAAAGCAGGAGACGGATCGAAGACAGTTATGCACGTCATATTTATTTTAATAATACTTTTTAATAAATAACAACATGATATGGCTCCTGTCTCCTTGCCTCCACACCCCTGCCTGTCGTGGGGGTGTGGCCGCCAGCGCAGCCATGCCGGTCCAACCGGTGCTCTGTTCCTTTTTTCCACTCCACAGACCCCAGGCTCGCAGTGGCTGCTCCCCGCCTGCCTGTTGGTCTCGTTGGATTGCTCCATCAGTTTGCTACATTTTGGCACGACAGACTGTGGCAGTTTTGGGTTCTTGCGAATAAAAGCCTTTTCGGCTCCTCTGTGACTTGCGCTTGGCTCCTGCTCCAACCCCGACATAAGTCAATACATGGGATTATTGTTCCATAAGGTGTAGAAACCTGCACCTACCCAATATTTATCAACAGCTCCACCAAATGAAACAGCACCCTGTGTAGTCTGCTGTATGCACACACAGTGTGATGACACGGGAGCGTTGGCGGAGATACAATCTCTATTTTCAGCTTAAAATTAAACAGTACTTAAATGATACTGCATCTATTACTTTAAATTAGAAACTAAATTAAATTATCACATGAAAAGCTGTTGTTTCATACAAATTAGATTTTCATGATGGCGGCAGTATGTGCATGTATTTACCAGTGTCGTACATCATGGTCATATTGTGAGTAAAAGTGGATTGCTTCACTTCCTTCCTTTCTTTCACTTCCCTTGACAAAATGAATCAATAAAAAAAAACATACACATCATTACGAACTCCGGGATGTTTGAGAAAATATCATTCACAGCTTACAGATGAAGTGATTGACCAGATTTGAAAATGTCTTCAGTAAATATCAAATGTATTTGGACACGTCTGATAATTTCATTAATGCATGGTTTTAAGTAATTTCTATCACCAGAGTATTTATTTATCTTACTCTCTGTTATGGCTCTCATTTTTGCCATGACCTGCACTGGTGTCTTGACTAGTGAAAACGCCACTAAGGCATCACAAGACCTTTCTGGAACCTTAGGCCAGCTACACAGTGGATGCTCTCATTCACTTTTGGAAAATGTATTTGATGGCACAGTCTCTCACAGGTTCTACAGCTTCATAGGATCACCACAATCATTGACCTCCACTTTGTGAAAGTCACAGTCTAAGATTCAAATGCCAACCCTCAACACCAGATCGAAGAAAACTATAAGGAAGACATTGCTAACACAGCCGTTAATGTTCATCAACTGATAGAGTGTGCTGGAATCTTCCCAGATAAGAGTCGTTTGGGAATTCATGATCAGGCCTCAAGATGAAAACCATCAACCTTTCTATTTGATTGAGATTATGCCTGCTGAGACCTCAGGTCGTTTGTAACTGGGTTCACACTGAGGACACACGCTAAAAAAATTGGGTCACAAGAAAATAATATATGTGATTTCATTAAATTCCTGCTATCTGCCCACAGTAAACGTTTCTAAATGTTTGTAGGATTTTCTGAACATTTAGTTATTACAGTATGTGTCCCTGGATTATGACACACGGGCATACTTTGCTATATGGAAACCATAACTCATCGCCAGTATAAATATGCTGAATTAAAATGAAAGGTATAGTTTTGAAGAAAAGTTACAGATGTGTATTTATGGATGCAACTGTATTAACATTATATTGCACCTACTCCTATAAAATATTGCTGAGTTGGAAATCTATAACCTCCATTGAGTGGAGGCTACAGATTTCAGTAAGCTAAGCAAAAACCATCAGACTAACAACATGGTGCCAGAGAAATGTTAAAGAAACGACACACTATTAAACCGGATTAAAAAGTTGGTCAGGTGCTCCCAGCTACACTGCAAGGTAATAGACAAGACGAACCTTCCTCTAACATCAGGGCCGTCACAGCCCCACCTTCGAAACCAGGCCACAAATATAGAAACAGACTTAATCAACATTTTAAAATATGTAAAGTTAAACCATAACTACCATAACTAAAACCATTATCCACTCCATTGCACGCAAATGTGGCAATACAGGCATGGTGATGCTTGCAGTCAGTATTCATGTACTTCAGCCTGAGAAGGAGCAGCTCACTGTCTAGCAATGAAGCATAGCTGCGTGTGCAGCAGCACTAGAATGTTAAATCATTTAATAAATGTATGTGCACCAAAAATATTACTGGTTCTAAAAATAATGAAGAACATGCATTAGATCCAGTGGGTTTATTGACAACTATATGCATTATTTCAAGTGCTTCCATGAAATGAAAATATAAGATCAGACCAAATCAGAATCTAAGCTACTTGTCATTCACATCAAGTACTGTGTGAGGGGGCAGCCCCTCTGCTGGGATAAGGTTATCTTGAATGGAAGAAATCCTTGGAGAAGCTGTATCGATCCAGCCAACAATTTTACACAAAACATTCACCATATAAAATGCTGGCAGGAATACTGTCATTTCTTTTCATTTGGGTCTTAACACAGGGTTCTCAGGAGAGGCTAGCCAATGGCTTTACTTCCATATTCAGCCCCCCATTGGGCCAGATCATAAATGTCATCATATGCAAAGAAGGATTTCTAGATGTCAGCAGCGGTATAATCAGAGCTGAAAAGGACGGAACATTTAGTCATTACCTTAGCACTGATTTATCTCTGCGATATTATCCTGACTTTCCCTAATTTATTATTTGGGTAATCCATTCAAACAGCATGACAGTCATGTAGTTTAACTGACACTGAAGAACTGTGTGAGATGCAGTGGGCTGCTGTTGCCATGTTAGTTCTTATTGTATGTAGGCTAGAAATTTTTCTGTGCCACTATGTCATCTAGTTGATGCATTATGAGACAGATTGAATTGTTTTCTTGGTGACTGTTCTACCGTGTCAAATATTTATGTGGTTGTGACAGGCTTGACCCAATGAATTACATGAATGAACATACAAGATAGACAAAAAGCGTTGGTATGGACAGGTTTATGTATTAGTTAAGAAAAGGAAAATAATAAATCATTAGGATCGGACTATACTACAAATAGAGGAGCAGAGAAATGCCATTAACAAAAATGTTTCTCATTTTAGAGGGAATAGTTTACACTGACTCAGTGTATGACATATAATATGCTAGGATGTCAGATACTTAGAGTTACTTAGAATTTCTGTCACTGCAGAGCCCAGAGTTATTTCTGAATGATTTCCCTATGGTGTCAGATGTGAGCGATTTCTCTGTATTCTACCTGACCTTGAGAGTTAGTAATTTATTATTGGTTTTCCAAGGAAGTAGTGTACAGAATCATGTTAAAGTCTCTTGGACCACCAAGCCCAATTCTTGATGAATAGTATATGCATTTATCGAATGCCTCAGAGCATATGGTTTGCTTCGGCTCAGCCTTGTATTTGTTTTGTTATTTGCAGTGCCACATAATATACCTAAGCATGGCAGCCAAAGACACAGTTATTTCAGCTTTGTGCATTTATGTTTGTAGCAATAACAGTTATTGTTTATGGGAAGCATGGGGAATATTTTAGATTCAATGGATCGTGCCTGTGCGCAAATGAAACATACAACAAAGATATATATTTATGGACTAACTACAACAAACACACATAAGCAATAAAATGATAAAAACACAAGACAAAGAACACACACAAAGTAAAAGAATATAAAAGATAAATACTGGGTGGTGGTGATAGGTCAGTCATTAAGGGATGAATAATTGATCAATCATGCATGAAGATTGTGTGTGTGTGTTTGCGTGTGTGTGTGAGAGTTGACTAGTGCTGATGCATTACTGGACTTTACGATAATATATACGAGTATTATATATGTGAAGATGTTGACAATGTTTCTGTGTTTATGACAATGTTTTCAGGAAGTATCCGATTAAGCAAAATTATTTAAGATCAGCTACAAAAGACCACGCACTGTTTGAAGGGTTTTCTATAGGGTAAGTATGTTCCTCATTCCACTACCATCAGTTCATGACTGCTCATCACAGATAAGTGCGATCCAGTGGAACTGTGTTCCCAAAGAAGCCAGTAGGCGTGCCTAATCCTATTTTAAAGAGCTCGGCTGGGGGAAGCTGGCTGATATCCACTCCAGCCAGAACCAAAGCCTGGAGATGCTGGTGCTCCACTAGAGCCTGCAGATCTGGACCAGGGAGACGAAGAGCAGCAAACAACAATATGCACATGGTCTCATGGGCTATTCAGTGAGAACCTCATTGGAGCTTCACTGGAGGCATCAACAGTGAAGTTGTAAATACATTATGTGTGGCCAATACTAGAGGCATGGATGGGATCATGGAAGGCACAGACAGGGTGAAAAAGCAAGATAAATGCAAACTGTGGAAAGGGAGATAGGAAAAGCCAGCCAGGGCAAATTAGAAGAAAGGAAGCAAGACTTTGAGGGTGGTGCTCTGTACCTTTAAACCATAACTTTCACCATCATAATCCCATTTACTGCACTTAAGGGGAACGACATGACTATTTTCCGTCTAAATATCAAGGAGGTGCTTTGCAAAATTGGTGTTAGTATTTATTGTTACACAGAGGGGTAAGCCCATAATTATTTTTATTACCTGTTATGAAACAAATCTGGAACATGACTCTGAGTTTTAGTTTTTTTGTGTCTGAAAGGTATTATCTTACATCAAGTAATAACACTATTACACAACACTACTAAATACACACCTTGACACGCAGCTCTGTGCAGCACAAAATAATATACTTTATTATAATTAGCACAGCTAACTAAGGTTTGAGGTTTTCTGCTAACTTAGTGTTAGCATGCAACACTCCTGCAGGTCACCCTGCTCCTACACACCTGGGGCCAGTTCCAGAAAGCAGGCTAAAAAAAATTCTGAGCCCAATGGCATTCTTTGAATTGACTGAGCCTGAGCTGGGAATCTCAGAATTTTTCTAGAACAGTTCTAGAACATGCATTGATTCATTCATTCATTCAGCTTGCCGTCTTCAGCTCCAGAACATCTGATCAGAATTAGATCATTTCTGATCAGATTCAGCCAGCGAGATGTGTGTTCATGGTGTGTGTCAAATGTCATTATCAGTAGAGTTGACAAGATGACATGATTGACAATGGAAGAAAGCAACTCATCTCACTGCTGTAAAACTCAGGATTTTAATGAATCCTAAGAAGAGTTTGAACATATATTTAGAAAAACTAAATCAAACAAAGCAGCCACAGCGATATACCGGGATATACTGCGGAGCGTGTAAATCTGTAATGTGAAGTTGTCATGTGTTCTGGTGGTTTGATACGTCAGTTTCTGAGTCTTCCCCGGGGTCTCATTTCGGTGTGACATGTCTGGAATACCTCCCTAGGGAGGTGTCCAGGGGGCATCCGATACAGATACCTGAGCCATCTCAGCTGGCTCCTCTCAGAGTGAAGGAGCAGCGACTCTACTCCAAGCTCCTCCCGGGTGACAGAGCTCCTCACCTTATCTCTAAGGGAGCAGCCCGCCAACCTATGAAGGCAACTCATTTTGGCCACTTGTATCCGAGATCTTTTTCTTTCAGTCATGATCGAGAGTTCATGACCATAGGAGAGGGTAGTAAACTACATTGACCAGTAAATCGAGTGCTTCGCCTTTCAGCTCAACTCTTTCTTCAACACAACGCACCGGAACAGGCTCCAGAATCCCTAAATCCATCTCTGAAGTTGTAGCAATAACCCAGTTTTTGTTCATGGGCAGCACAGGGGATCTTTTAGATTCAATGGATTGTGTCTCTGCGCACAAAGGGAACAGGCAACGAGTTTTAAGATATGTATTTATTGACTAAATACTAATATCACACATATAATAACAAAATGACAAAACACCAGACAAAGAACAGACACAGAACGTAAAAGAAGACAAAAGGTAAACTCGGGGTGATGGTGATAAGAGAAAGTTATTGATCAATTATTAATCCCTTAATAACTGAACTAATGACTAACCTATCGTATGTCAGAATCGCTGCTGATGAGCAGTGTGTGTGTGTGTGTATGTCAGTTACTGGACTTTTGACATCAACTCTTATGAGCAGCTCAGAGATGTAACAGCCTACTTGACTTCAGGAGCTGAGGCTGGGACCCAGTGATGCTGGATTCTGCATGCGACGTCTCCAAAGTGGGTTGTCCTTGAACGGCGTCGTGTTCTCCAGATGTTTGTCCTGCCGATGGCGCTTCCTGATCAGCGACTTGGTGCAACTCGCCAGTGGTTCTTTAGCTGGTAATTGGCTGATGGCGCTGGAGGCTTCAGATGAAGTTTGGACTGCCGGTGGCTCAGAGTTTGGGTCAAAAGTTCTGGTAACGACCTGACAAAAATGATTCCTCGTTTGTGGAGAGGACTGAAACGTTGGCTAGGCGTTTGTGATCCTCAAACAAGAATCTAAAACTTGTAACATAAAAGAAGAAAAACAGGATTTGTTACAACAAAGCGGTTTGCTAGTTGTAATCTCCAAAATAAAAGTTTAAAAAATTAAGGTTTAACTCTAGGCACTAATACTCAAGCTTAAGAGGCACACCTTGGAAGGCTAAAGCGAAGGCTAAGCTGAACGAACGTGCGGCACAAACTTGAAGAATTCTCTAGGAGCGAGAGTACAGAACTCTGGTAAAAGAAAAAAGAGTGCTCAAGGAAAAATGTTGGAAAAATGGTTGGTCCGAAAATGGTCTGATCTGCTCTGTTCTGCTCTTGATTTGATCTGCTCGTAGGACAAAGGGTGTGTTGCCCTTTCATCATGGGAAGAGGTGTTTCGTATAACTCATCACTATGCATAAATTGGTCAAGTTAATGTCCAATCACACCTCAAGTAACAAGTTAGAGGAGGAGATACTAGTTGTAATTTACGACTGGCGGGCTCGGTGCCTGTACCAGCCCCCAGGAGACACGCATCTGTGGTTTGGAGCCAACGATTAATCGTTTGTGTTAACGTTCTCCAAACACCATGACCCAATGTGTGAACTCTTGTAAACTACTGGCACAGAATGTATCATGAGGTTAAAGAATAGATATCCTAGTACAACTAGTATAACTAAGCATCATTACTTATCTAACGATAAGAAAGAATCAGGATCTGTAAGAAGATGACATGAAATGGTTCAAGGATACTAGAATGAACATTCTAGAAGAAAGAACATCGAGAAAAGACGTATTGGCATTACACATTTCACGCTGGTGAAGTCTGTAGCAAGGCATTGGAGTACGTCATCAGAAGAGGGAACATTGTTGAATATGAAACATCAAAACGTCCATGATTCTAGTATCAACCTCAGGTAAACTGGTAGTAAATAAGTAATGTTCTTATATACGAGTATATAACATTACC
>CAAKHB010006840.1:3681-14598 GCA_901007665.1 Aeoliscus strigatus
AAACCCCAGCAACAACAAAAAGTACGTTTGGCAGTTAAACCTCCTCAGTTTCCTGATTCCTGATTGTTGTTACAGAAAAATGTTGTTAATCTGTCCCAAAGGGAATCAAGACGGTTTGACTAAACATCCCTAAACATTGGCGACTGATCAAGTTGACGCCGTCGGTGACAAAAACAGACGTCCTCATATGATCACAGAGGAAGCGACAAACGGAGGAGGGACTCCATCTTAAGACGTCGGTGCATCTTGAGGAACATATTTCTCCATGATGACCATCGACAGCTTAGGACAGACGACTTACATTTACAAACGTTTCGTCCCCCTGGTGGCTGATTGTATAATCATAAGTCCCGCCCCCTCCATGTTATCAGATGGGACTTGGGCCAAAAGTACATGCCAGATATAGTCCCTTATCAGATTTGGATTCAGTTGGCTTAGATTAGTAATTTGATCCTACAAAACATCACAAATGTTACTCCAGGCATTTTTGGACAAAAGGAGGCACCAACTGTTTTGCATTTCACCGCTTGCTCATAGTTGGGTGGGAACTTGATCCTGCGACTACATTCCTGGATTACTGCTGCGCAGAATAGCACAGTACGGCAGCGCCCCTGCACAGGATATTTCTGGAGAAAGAGGAGGCTCTTGTGCTTATTATATACAGTCTTTGTGTTCTTATATTGTCTCCACAACACACACCCGAGTGGTTGCCATGGCTTGCGGCTACAACTCAAAGGCTGATGTATATCATCCATATTATCCAGAGGCGATTGCTCTCAGACTGCAAAGGAAGCTCAGCCTCCTCATGAATGAATGGTCAAATAGGTTCTGTTGTATTTACATTTCATTTATTAAGATTACGACTCACTGACTAGTTCAGACTCAGCTGTTTCTCGTCTGACACAATGTCTTCTCATACGATCCCAAGGACAATGGTATTCTATTGGGGTGGATCCGACTAATTTTTTTCCCTGCATGTCTCTGAGGATTCTAAATCATGCAGGTCATGGTATCTTGCATTTTTAAGCTAACTACAAATCAAAGCTCGTAATCTACGTCACTTCCAGGGAAGTGAGCCATCTCTGTGGCTGGTGATTGGAGGAAGTGACAAGAAGGCGGAGCACCAGTTTGACTGACAGTGTTTTTATATATACACCAACAACGGAGAATTTTCCGGCTCAATCCTTATGCACAGAGACAAACTGCAGCTGTGTGTTATTTACTTGGTTACTGTAAATTGAAAAACTATTATTAGTGTCTCCTAATGCTGGATCATAATGATATTTTTGTAGTTTCCCTCATACCTTCATTCAGATGAGCAGAATTTACGTATAATGTAGCATCTGATCCAAAGACACACAAGTCGGTGTGTTTCAGTACAGTTTATTCTCCCGGTGGCTCACCTGTATTTCAGCTCCAGCTTGATCGCAGGTAATGCAGCGCAGCTCCTGCTAACCACGTCATCAGAGGTATGTCCCCTCTCCCTGTCTCCCTGGTGGCCCTGGTGAGGGAGGCACTCCCTTGAGCAGTTCCCCAGTGACACCCCACATATTCCCCTAAGATCATCGCTCACACTGGGATCTTCCACACTGTCCGCTTCATACAGCCGGGACATGGCATCCATGTGACGAATGTCTTTTCCTGGTCGACGTTCCACCTGGAACCTCTAGTCCTGGAGTCCCAGATTCTTTGCAGTTGGGTCCAAACTTCACTCAGGCTCACATCCTTACAACACCTGGTTAATGGCCATCCACTTCAGTGGAGTGTGGTCCGTCACTAAGACAAACTCCTGGCACCACAAATAGTACCTGCGGTGATGTATGGTCCATTTCACCTTCATCTTTCCCCACAGTGGCGTGGTTCGGCTCATGTTTCATCAGCTTCCTGCTGATGCTCCTCTCTGTCTATCACCTATGCCAGCACGCCCCCGATGCCAGGCCCATTCATGAGGAGGACAAAGGTTTTGGAAGTAGCACTGGGTCCTCACTGAGGGCCCACCATTGTGTCTCGAACGCTCTCTCGGTTTCCGTCGTCCATATTACATGGTGGGGCAGTCAGCTCTGGGTCAGTTCATGTTAGGGGGCTGCAACAGTGGCAAAGTTTTAAATGAACCTCTGGTAATAGGATACTAAACCTAGAAATGACCTCACCTGCTTTTTGGTGGTTGGTCATGGCCAGTGGAGAATCCTTTCGACCTTCTGGGTCTGGGGCCTCACGCAGCCTCTCCCTGTGGTGTGACACGGGTCAAACCTGCCTGTTGCAGTGCCCCCAGAACTGCTTCAAGGTGTCACAGGTGCTCTTCCAAGGTTGATCTGTGATCAAGGTGTGTGGCAGCATACTCACGGTGTGGTCAGAGTGTGAGGTCCATCAAGCTCTCCCCTTGGACTCCAAAGGGGAGGGGTCTTCTCCCTTGCTCAGTTGGTTAGGTGCACCGGCCAATAGCCCTTCGTCAGGTCCAGCGTGCTGACGAACCGTGCAGCTCCCAGCTGCTCGATCAGCTGATCCCCTCATGGCATCGGGTAGGTATTGAACCTAGGCACCTCATTCAACTTCCGGGAGTCATTGCAGGACAATCACGATAGGCCTTGACAGATGACTGTGGGACTCCTCAATGACCCCCAACTCCATCCTTCTCACCTCCTGACAGATTTCCTTCTGACAGCCCTCTGCCGAACCACCTCCCTGGGCAGCACTTCAATGTCATGCCGCATGAAAGAGGTTGGACCTGGCTGCTTTGAGAACTCTCTCCTACTGCAGGACAACAGTTCATTAATGTCCTGTTGTTGACAGGGTGATAGTTCATTCCCGATCTTGACTGGAGGTGGGACCTGAGGAGAGTGATGGGACTGTAACCCCTATGGGTGTCATAGGGGTTACAGTCTCAGCAGGGCGCGACTTCTAAAGCACATTCCCATGATATACCTGCAGGCCCTTCCGCCGGCCTGGCTACCTGTCTTACCTTACCTGTCGTTCATGGGTCCCACCTTTTCAACCCTTTGATATGGACCCTTCCATTTGGCCAGGAACTTACATTCATGGCTTGGGCCCAATACCAACATCTTCTCACCCACCTGGAACTTTCTGACTTGGGCACCTCAGTTGTAGAGGTGGCACTGAGCAGCCTGGGCCTTGTGCTCTCCATATGCTCATGTATGAGTGGCCAGATCTGCATGCGGCCCACGTGTTCGATGGTTGGCTTTCCCAGGCTTCCCTGGCGAGGTCCAGCAGACCCCCTAGGGCAGGGGGCTCCAGTCAGACTCCAGTCCTCAAGGGCCGCGTATCCGGCAGGTTTTAGATGTCACCCTGCTCCTAACGAGTAACGAGCTGCTGATTCAAATGAGCAGCTCGTTACCAGGCCTCACCAGAACTTCACAGAGGTGGGGTGGGGTAGATCATTCAGGTGAGGTAAGAGCAGAGTGACATCTAAAACCGTTCGAAAGTGGAAAACGCAGTGGAAGCCTGGAGCTGATCTCTTTATCTTTACCATCGCTTAAGTACAAATGATGCATGCAATCTACAGTATCACTGAATGCAGTATTTTCCAATATTTTCTTCATCTGTTATTCATCTGTGTAGTACTTATGTACTATTTATCTGTTCAATGTAATCATGAGTCAATTGCAGCTGTTAAATGTAAATAAGTAAAATTATATATGTGTATGTGTATAATATTTTACATTATATGTATCTTTGGCCAATGTTGATATTCAATGAACATTCCCATATGACTTTCACCAATTATATTTAGAAAAAAATCATTCTTTACAAACCAAATGTGCCTCTGGATGGACGACTGTGAGTGGAGGGTTTCCCTAAAGTTCCTGTGTCCACCACTTGATGTCTGCTGCCACAGTCAGTCAGTTCACCGTGGGCAATCAGCCCTGTCGGTTTTACCAGGTGTTTTCTCTCTCCATTCCTCCTGTATTGTTGCAGCTGGGTTTTTTTCTGGAAGGATCATTGCTGGTTGACGGTGTCTTTTCCGAGTCACCGTCACCCGTGCTGCTTTGTGATGGTCGTCTGTAGTTTCTGGTATCTTCTTCGCAAGCAACCGTACCTCGACCAATGAAATTGTGTGCGTGTGCTGTCAGCTCGTTGGTCAGAGCAGGAGGGCCTCGGAGTGAGTTTACCGTACCTTTTCTTACTAGGTGCCCTGTTACTCATTCATTCTATTGATATATTAGTAACTATTTTGGATTCTCAGTACGGGAAAAAGTGCGTCCCTTTTCATCTCCACATGGGACGCAAACTTTGTTCCTAAATACGGGACGCTTCCATTTTTCATGGGACGGTTGGTGAGGCATCTTCGGCGTCATGTACGATGGACTCATGAGAATCAATGGATAAGTAACGGAGAGGTAAAGTACTCCGCATGAACTTAAAGAATGGAAAAAAATAGGGCATAACCAATTACGCCTCGAGGATCCAAGGCTGTATTCCTTCTGAATACATGTAAATTACTCCTGTACTGATCTGTATCGCTGTGAACCCCGACTGCAGCGATCAGGGAGCGCGGAGGTAAACTGAGTTTGATTCGGCCACAAAGTGCTGATGATGAGACCTGTGCTGTGGTTTTGTCCAGCCAGCGTCCTTTGTCATCGCTACAAAACACACAAACACGGGCTTTGTTTGGCAACAAGTCCAGTGCTCACCTGTACAATTTCATCATTCTGTCATGAGTGTGTGCGTGCACACAGCGGTCAGTGTGTCTGCGTGCAGTCCACCCGACACCTGCCGCTTACTGTATGTGTAACTGGGTGATTAGCAGGAGCTGAGTGAGAACTCGGCCTGCCCAGAATGACAACAAAGGACGGGTGGACGTAGAGGCAGTCGACAGACAGGACATCCGTCACTGGCTGCAGTTGGAGGTCATGTTGAGAGACTGAGGCTACCTGGAGCCAGGGCCAAAGGAACGACAGGGTGTCACGTTCCTTGTTGAACATACAGACCAGTAAGCACCTGCATCAAACAATCTGCAGAACTTAATTAGACACGAGACTGTGGTTTGTCGCTGTGCACACAGGTGAGCAAACACAGCCGACACATCCCTTACATACATGTATGAGCGGCCATAGGTCCCCCTGCCAGGATGCTGCTCAGTCGAACCTGCTGCCAGGGCTCCCTGGAGGTGAAGAGGACCAAACACACACACACACACACACACACACACACACACACACGCAGAAGCAGCAGATGACTTGAGATATGCAAATGGGTTTAAATCCAGACCCGAGGTTCTGCGTAGGTATTATGGACAACAAATGCCCGATAAAGACGCCATTTTAGTCAACGTAGCTCCAGGATATGATTAGTAACGACCCACACCAGGTGAGACGCCTGAGGCTCTTACGCTGCTACGCCAATAATGAGAAAGGGTTGGAGACAATGGATGGAGGAAGAGGGAAAAAACAGACTGTGAACAAGTGGGGAAATGAAATGCCTCCTTTCAGGACAGAACAAGTAAATGGGACTAATGAAGAGTAGGTGAGTTAAATTAGTACTGGAGGTTTGACGGCGATCATAAGGGTTATGAAACGAATGCCCGCTGACGACAAATTAGCAGAAACTGTTCCTGAAGAGGCCCACAGGAGAGGAATAAACGGAGGAAGGCAGGGAGGAGGGAGTAAGTACGGGGCAATGAGAGGAGATAGCGGCGGCTCTCTGTTGGGCACAGCAGGTTAATTTGCTCTTGTCAGAACGAGGGCTTTCCTTCCAGCTGTCCTTATCTTTGTTGTCCTCGTGGATGTCGGTGTCAAACTGAGGTATGCGAATCCCGTGTCTGCACTGTCACCCTGTCGTTTGCAGCCCAGGACCGACAGAGTTGTGGCTTTACACAGTAATCCTGTAATTATGTCAATTAAAAGGCAGAAGAATGGAGTGGGGCGCCGCGTTTGTCTTGTAAAAGGGGTGAAGTAGAATGACATACATTCAGGTACAGACACACCTGAGAAACAGCCATACAAGTGACAATGGGCTTTGAAAACTTGGTGGACGAGGCAGATCGCTAACGATGTAGCTGAGCGGCACCAGACGACGATACAGAGCTTGAATTATGTGGAGAAAATGCAAATTCAGGATGAGTGTCAGGCAGGGAGACTTACGGAGCCTTAAAGTGTTTTACATTACCTCAAATAGGATTTACAACAGCTATAGGAAGAGATTACACAATAACACACACACACACACACACTCGTACAAATCATGTACATGATAGATGTGTATGAGAGATGGGTTTGCTGCCGTTCAGTCTCTCTTCTTGACCACTGACCCTACAACCCCTCATTAGGACGTCTGTGTGTCGTGTGTGTCCTCATGTCCTGTCGTCTTTACTCCACCAGTTTTATCACACACGTGTCCTCGTAGATGGGTTTTCAAACTGCTCCTGGAGTTGCCAGCTGGGTTCACTCAGAGAAGAAGGGCGGCGTGTCCTTCTTCTCGTTGGATGGTTGTCAGGTTCTTTCAGGTGTTGAGACATTGAACAGTGAGAATTTCAATCGGCTTCAATCAGTCTGTTGGTTCCAGTCTGATGTCTAGTGGTGTACAGTGGTCTAGCGTTCAGGGCAGAAGAATTATTCACTGCAGGTTTGATGTTCTTTTAGGAACCTTTGGGGTTGAATATGTTACATGCCTATTGTTGTATTTGAACACGTGCTGATGAACTTACACTCTTCTCATTGTGCTGGACCAGTGACCAGTGTGAATGGTATTGGTTGTATTGACAAGACCGATGTCAATTTGTCCTCTGTTGGATGTGAAAACCTCTAGAATACATCGTGCCAGCTCCTTCAATTCAATTCAAGTTCTATTTCTACAGCCCAGCATCACACAGTTGTCTCCATGGACAATACAACACGCTCGTTCCTTTGGCAGGGACTTGTCTCCCCTGGGCCGGACAGACCGGCAGCAGTGGATGTCACATGTACAGACATGTACTCCAACAGCGCTTCACGGGCCTGAGCTTTAGCAGCTTTCATGTTCACAAGTACTTTGCACTAAAGATAAAATGAGCGGAGAAGTCCTGCTGGAGGTGACTCCGCTCTCCCTCTGCAGCCGGGCAGCTCGCGTACCTCCTCTGATCCATGTCAGCTATCAGCAACCCTCCCCCAGGACGCGTCCCTCGTTGATGACATCATCTCTCAGCATGGGAAGTTGATTGATCCCTGGCCACTTTCGTGCCTGTGGTTTTGATGAAATGCCGTGCAGGTAACAGGAGGAGATGAGGGGAGGACGACTGCCAAAAACACCCATAGCGCTTTGTCAATGTCAGGGACATGCTCTCAGGGTCCCCGTGCACCCAGACAGAGATTAAGAACGAGGAGGATAGTGGAGGTGGAGTGTGTGTGTGTGTGTGTGAGAGGAATATGTGTGTGTGCTTTGCACCATCATCAGATATAGAAGGTTATCTCATCACACCACCATCTATTATAGAGTGAAATATCTCCTTGTGACTTGTGCACGGGGGTCTGAAATGTGGAGAAGACCCTTCATCCATCCTGTGATTCCATCCTGTGAGCCCTTGAACCTTCAGCCTGTGAACCAGTCCAGAGACAGAGGGTCACCAGGGGGGTCAGTGTAGAGAGAAAAGGAGGGAGGATGGATGGAGTGTTTGTGGAAAGTCTGTGTTCCTCAAACTGCTTCATCCGGTTGAATCTTTGTCTTAAACTGTGATGGGCCAGCAGGGGGCCTCGCAGGCATAAGGATGTGTTTGTATGTGTGTGTGTGTGTGTGTGTGATACTGTATATACTGTACATCAGACAAGGGGAGGTGCGACGCCTGCAGTCGTATTTCTGTCAAGGGCGAATCAGACCTGTCAGAAAGCATCAGGCCGTGTTTCCACGGCAACGACATTAGCACCCACGAAGGTCGCAAGATGGAGTGTGTGTTTGCCTCCTGCTGGGCAGCTGTTACACACACACACACACAAACAATCACGAATAGTGTTTATCACCAATTAGTTGTTGTGGTGTGGCTGGCAGAAGGCAGCAGGGGGTTCCGCTGCCCAGGGAGGGGCGGATGCTGGTGTCCAGACCAAAGAGGTTTCATTCTGGCTTCATATTCATGGAAAATGAAGAGCGGGGCCGTTCTGTAAGAGACGTCTCGCTTGAACAGTGGGCTATTTTTATTCAGATGTGAACGCATACGCCTGTTCAGACATGCCAACACACACACACACACACACACACACACACACACACACACACACACACTCGGCAGGTTCATTAGAGTTATCCTGGCTGTCTGGAGAGGATCTATGGGATGTGGCCGTCACGTACCTGAGCGATAGAGCGATGTAACACCGTCACAAACACACACAGCTGTGTGTGCACCACACACAGACGGGGGCTCAGAGGAGTGTGTGTTGCTGCTGGTGAGATGATGAATGTGCTCCTCTGCCGTGTGTCCTCCCTTTGTTAATAGAGTGATCGAGCCTCAGTGGCCCCACGAATCGCTGCATGTCTCTAAGTCCTTCTCTCTCCCAGAGGTTTGGTTCCATCCAATCTGGAGTTTCTGTTACTTCTGGGCCGGCTGCCGGACCCGAGGACGACTGGGACAGCCTCCTCACCTCCAAGTCCTTCACCACAATTGTAATTGTGATGTTGGCCGATCACAATCTGCCATTAACAAACAAACAAACAAACAAACAAACAAACAAAAAAGAGGGATTGAGAGGTGAAACACAAGTTGCTTATATGTCAGATTCTGCTTTTCGGTACATTTGCACCAACACGTTGTTAAACAGGAGTGAACCTGTGCTGTCCAGAAACAGACATGTCAGTCAAATCTTTTGAACGGATCTTCTCAGTTCGTTCTTCTTATCTTTGGATCATGTTCTTCCATTCATCCATTCATTCCTCTTCTGCTGCTTACTCTGGTTACCATCGCATCGTCCTCTGTCCTCCAGTTTGGAAAGTTGTTGACTCAAACGTGCACGGATGTTGCTCAGGTTTATTCTGGTTTTATTCATATTTTTACGGTTAGCACTGTCACCTCATAGGAAGAAGGTCGATTGGTTCGATTCCTGGCCTGGGATCTTTGTTTGGAGTTTTCATGCTCTCTCTGTGTCCGTGTGGGTTCTCTCCGGGTACTCAGCCCCCCCCCCCCCCCCCCTCCAAAAGCATGCTGGGGTTAATCTTTGTAGGTGTTTACAGGTTAACAGGTGTATCCTGACGTTCACCCGTTGACAGCTGGGATCGGCTCCAGGACGACCGCGACCCGTAACCAGAGCAACGGCAGAAGATGAATGAATGAATGAATGAATGAATGAATGAATGAATTCCTGGAAAAATAGTGAAGATTGAAATTAGAATCAACATGTCAGAATCATTCCCACCAGTGTAGTAGATATTGGTGGGATGTGTCAGTTAATCACATCTTATAATCGCTCCTGGTGATCATTTCTTGAAAATGAATTCCCTGGTTCTAATCAAAAAGTAACAACGAGCCACTCTTTGGAATGGCCCTTTGAAAGGAACGCTCCTCAAGATCCAGCTCCCTGGAGCTGGAAACATGCAGGTTCTACATACATTGGATCATATATAATACCTGGGAACAGTTCTTATGACAGAAGCAATGCTGCTAATACTGCTTCCAATGCTGCTGCTAATGCTGCTGCCGCTAATGCTGCTACTGCTAATGCTGCTGCTGCTAATGCTGCTGCTGCTAATGCTGCTGCTGCTAATGCTGCTACTGCTAATGCTGCTACTGCTAATGCTGCTGCTGCTAATGCATCTCTTGAGGCGTTCAACAGATCGTCCATGCTCAACATGGGAACAGACCAGTTCCCAAGGTGAGGCTTTTGTTAAATATTTCACTATAAACACAATATCACTGTCTGGGAATTTGCATTAATCTGCACTGAAGCCAGAATTCAAGCAACTTGAACAGTTGCTGGTACAAATACTGATTATTCAGTATAAGTGTACAGTATAATTCAGCCTTCATGCAAAACATTACTGAAAGACACTGAGGTCTGTGTTTTATATATTCATCAGAGACCAATTGGCTGTTTGTTTAACAGTTAACTCAACATTTGGGGAAGAATATGAGACGTTTAAGAGTCATGTCAAGTCCATGTCAACGTGAAATGCTTAGTTTTGGTCTGAAACAACGTTATGGAAGGAAAATGTCCTGCAGCATCCTGGGGATGTATTATCAGCATGATATTTGCAGATACTGTATTAGCCTCAAAATGTTTTCACGGACATCGACATGAAGTGGTATGACTCATGATGAATGACTGAAGAAATAGGAAAAGAACAGAATAAAACGGAGAGAACTGAATCATACAGCAGAAGAAATGTTATTGTTTATCACTTTTTGCAAAGAAGGAAACAGATTTTGAAAAGCAGAGACCTGGAATATCCCTGGAAGGACACACAGACCTCTACAGGTTAGATAATGGCACCCTGACTGCTATTAGGTATCAGGATGAAATCCTTGGAGTGGGTCCAAGGATTTCAGAACCTACACTGGTGCAGTGGGACCTGGGTTCCTCCTGGTCCACGACAATGCCTGACCTCATATGGCCAGAGTATGCAGGCAGTTCCTGGAGGATGAAGGAGTTGATACCATTGACTGGCCCCCACGTTCACCTGACCTAAACCCAATAGAACACCTCTGGTACATTATGTTTAGGTCCATGCCCTGGTCCAGATCTGGGAGGAGATCCCCCAAGACACCATTCATCGTCTCATTAGGAACATGCCCCGACGTTGTCAGGCATGCATACAAGCATGTGGGGGCCACACAAACTACCGAGAATCATTTTGAGTTGCTAAAATGGACCAGTCGGCTGCATCATTTTTTCACTTTCATTTTGGGGTGTCTTTGATTTCCCCCCTCTATAGGGTGATCATATTCATTTCTGTCCAATTATGTGGCATCATTTTGTTACTAATACATTATCTACTCATTATCAG
>CAAKHB010006840.1:18197-31343 GCA_901007665.1 Aeoliscus strigatus
ATGTGTTACAGGACGACACGGTGGTGCAGTGGTTAGCACCGTTGCCTCATGGCAAGAAGGTCCCTGGTTCGCTTCCTAACCTGGGAGCTTTCTATGTGGAGTTCGCATGCTCTCCCCGTGTCTGCGTGGGTTCTCTCCGGGTACTCCGGAGGTACTAGGTACTAAATTGTGTGAATGTGTGTGAATTGGTGTGAATGTGTGCGTGCGTGCGTGAGTGGTTGTCTGTCTTTCATGTAGCCCTGCAATGAGCTGGCGACTTGTCCAGGGTGTACCCCGCCTTTCGCCCGTTGACAGCTGGGATAGGCTCCAGCACACCCGTGACCCGTGACCGGATTAAGCGGAAGAAAATGAATGAATGAATGAATGTGTTACAGGTTGAAGCCCCTCCTGCTCACCGTTACTATACAAAGATTCCATTGACCATTGTCAATCTATGTCTGTGAAGGTTCTCAGTCATCCAGGTCATGGTCTCTTGCTGGGTTAAATCTTGAAGACGTTTCTCCACTCATCCAGAACCTTCTTCAGTTCTGAACAGACTAGTGGGGGGTCCTGCTACTAGTACTAAGTTGGGTCGTTACCTCACACAAAGGAGTGTTGATGTCAGGTCACCCTCCCTGGCTGTCAGTCGTCAAAGAGTAGTTAAGTCGTTGGCTTCGTTGATAATGTGTGTGTGTTTGGTCTATTATTCTTCACCCCGCCCCCCTCCTCATCGATTCGCCTGCCCACCGCCACACACTGTCCCCCCTCCCTCCTGCTCCTTCAGCTCCGCCCAATTTTCTGTACTTCTTTAAATCAACCTGTGAGCAGAATCATGCCCAGACAGTGGTGGGGGGGGTGAATGCCCCTCTAAGTTGAAGAGTCCTGCTCAAGATACTGAACCCCTAGATGGTTCGCAATCAGTGCATGGGTCATCTGAGGGGGAGTCACCTTGGGATCGGAAAGTTGGCGTGTTGATCCCCAGAACCAGCAGAATATGAGTGGAATTCCAGAACCGGGAGTCGTCCAGGACTGGTGGACAGATTGGCCGATGGGACGAGGAGGAGCAGCCCCTCCACTCATTCACAGCTGCGTTGCCCTTGAGAAAGACGTCCCACCCCCAACCGGCCCTGGTGGCAGCCCACTGCTCCGGTGGGAGTCACACACCCTCTTCCTGTGAGTTCCCATCCTGCCTCTCACTCTGGTTGGACACAGTGCTCATCTGCTGTCTGTCTGACCAGTCGTCTCCTGTTCTCAGACCCTTCTCCCTCGGTTTCCTGTCAGACCATGGATGTAATCACAGCTCTTGCGTGCCCTTCCTTTGTTCCTGCCTCTCAACAGACTTCTGTGTTTTCACTAACTGCCAAACTGTGCACGAAACACAATGTATTTATGTTTATGTTGTCGTTTTACTGTTCTGCCTCTGAGCTTCAGAGCGCAGCGGTTCAAAGGATGTGTACGACACAGTATCTGCAGGCTGAAAATGTTCCTGTCCTCCAGTGGCCTTGTTACTGCCTGAACATGTGTGGCACATTCTGGATTGTCAGGTACGTGAATAACTTCACACAGACAAATGTCTACAAGCCTTTCAAGCTGGTGGTGTTAAAAAAATAAGAAATGAAATATTGGCCTTTATTATTTCGTAAATAACACACAGTGATTGGTTGAAGAATACACTGTGTGTGTATATATACTGTATATATAATATCATATTGTTATATTATATTGTTCATATTATATATATTATTCTTTTTATACAAATAATTTTGCACCACATCATTCCGGTAATTTTTTTTATTGTTAAATTGGGCTCATTGGACATGTGCAGAGGAGGGACAGTGGATACATTGGGAGGAGAATGTTAGAGATGGAGAGGTAGTTGGAGTCCGAGTAGAGGATACAGAGAACAGGGAAAGATGGAAATCAATGATTCGCTGTGGCAACCCCTGAAGAGGGACAAGCCGAAAGGAGAAGAAGAAGAATAAGAAGAAGAAGTTTAAATTGGGCTCATGCATAGAAATTAGCCTGTCTCTATTAATTTGTGTATTGTTTTAATAGCAGGTTGATGTTCTTTAACGTGCTGATCTATAGATAGTTTCAGTGTGGTTTTTTTATTATTACTGTAATCTTTGAAAATGACTGAGTTCCTTTTGACCTTCCCTTTAAGTGAGTATCCAAACTCTCTGTTAGAACTATCTATTCTATTTTACCCAGTGCGACTCTCATTAAACTACAGAATCCAGCTGTCGTCCCTCAGCTGAAGCAGAGGATGACGGCTGGAGATGAGTGGCCACAGACTCAAACTGGGAACGTTCCGGTGTTAATTGGGTTGGTTACCTGCGCTGTGCTGCCTCAGGCTGTCTGCACTCATTTGTGACACTACAAGTGTGTGATGAGGTGAGTGCATATCTGATAACTGTATGCAATGATATGACGCGGCCGTTGTCTGAGAGAGAGAGAGAAAAAGTTGTAGGGTGATGAAGATGGGATTTGGGGAGATGCGAGGTTCTCCAGGGGAAGAGGGGGAATCAAAAACAGACGGGCATTTTGATGAGACGTTATTCGATCTGTGATTGATACAAGACCCTTTCTAATTGGTTTGCGGGGTGCGAGACGGCTCACGGGCACAGCTGTCACTGGATCAGATGCATGCTGATGCCTTCCTGCATTATCAATGACCTTTCTGAAAATGAAGATCTGTCATGTTGAACAGAGCGCGACGTGATGATCAGGTGACAGAAATCAGGTTCCCAACCCCATTCCGCTTGTCACCACTGGCTCAGTGGCAAATTGGCTATTAAATAATAACAATAATAAAAATGCCCCGAGTGGAACCCGGTCATTAAAGTCAGCTGCAATGATTATGAATACCCCTCTATTCATGCTTTACCTCTGAGCAGTATGAAATAAACGTGTAAAATTGTTGGGAACCTTCTCTGCTTCAACAAGAAAACAAAAAACGATGAGCTACATTTCCAGGAATATTTGTCCTTACAGCCAATAATTTACCACATGACCTTCAGAATTAGACTAATTCTGGTGTGGCCTAATCATCAGACTAATTCACCATTTGATTTTCACCTGATTATTCACTCTGATGAATGATCTTGATGTGGTAGACAAAGAAAATTGGTGCTTTCGATATTGAAATCAGAAAGAAAATATGACTTTGTGTATTACTCAATGAAAAATCAACAATATGTATGATTTGCCATACTTTGCACAGTATGTACAGTATATATGGATGTATAGTTTGAACAGATGGATGCATCAAAGCTCTCATCAAACAGCATCTGACCGGCTGTCAGCCATTCTTCTCAATCTCTCCAGTCGCCTGATTTCAACCATTAGACTGTGCTGGAGTTGGAAATGACATTTTCCAATTTTCTAATATTGATTTCTCCTGTGAAAAGAAAGCAGCTAAGTATATGTGGGCTCATATTTGTAGAGCTAAAACCAGACAAATTTACAGATGGAAACCAGCTGTGAGTTGGCGCTGATCCAGACGTCACCGTGACCGATAGCAGATCACCTCAGTGTGACGCTTCACTCTGCTGGTGGTCTGACGCTGAGAAGCGAGTCTCCTTAAATAACACACAGATACTGTTTTCATTCACGTGACCGTGCGTCTGTGTCACTGTAAAGCTGAAGAATACTGTCATGATAAATGATGTGCTGGAAAATAACACGATGGAAAAGATTTATCTGACAATAAAAATCTAATTTTGTGTTTTAAAAGACTTCAATTTTAAAATTCAATACCAGACTGTCCTGATATTGTCCTGGTGAGAAAGCAGTCTGTTCTGTAGTCGATCGTAGTGCAATAGTCTGCAAAAACACAATGTTCCTTGTGTTGGGTTTTTATTTTCGTGTTTCAATAACGGGACTTTGGAACTGTATTTATTATGAAAACCTTATTTGAGGAGAGGCTCTCCCTATCTGATGGTATCACCAGTTACATTCCCCAACCTTTCTTATTTTTATTTTTCTCTCTCAACTCTCTGAAACGCCTCTGGTATGAACAATAGAAACATGGTTCCGTTAATGTTAGCATGCTCCAAGTGTTAGAACCTTTCTGCTGTGGTCATCTCAAGTCATCTCAAGTCACAAGTCGTCTCCGCTGCAGCGTCCTCGTTCACTCACTCCCCAACGTGTTGACTGTAAGCTGACCAGTCTACTCAGTTGTATCTACTGGTGCATGCTAACAACATTTCCTTGTTTCTCAGAGTACTGGTGAACATCCTTCCACTGATGTCAGGAATCGTACACCACGGGTCAGCATGCCTCCCAAAATCACACCTGTCACACCTGGAGTTGAATATAAGTTATGATGGGGAAATGATGAAAATTTGATTGTTATTAGATATGTAGTATTCTATCGGCATAAAATGCCACTGGGATCAACATAACAGTATTTGACTGTACGACAGATGGTGGCGAGGACCCAAACATAAACAGTGTAAATGATGTGACCCGAGGGGCCTGAGTGTTGGTGAAGTCCTGCTCTGGCTGAACGTCAATACTGTGTATCTGCCAATCAGGGGGTGGAGTCACGCCCCCAAACCTCAGCCCCAGGTGAAAATGTGTCCATGACGGGCTGTGCTGGAGCCTCAACAGGCGACTGCCTCGCTCTCCAAATCCATTGATTTTTCCCAAGACCAATTACCCCAGTGTCAGAGGGTTCACTCACAAGTTCCTGACAGCAGCGGGATTCCCTGACTTTAATCACACATCAATGCAAGACCCTCGGAGCCATGTCCACTGTTTATCCTGAGCTCTAGCCCCGTTCCATCTCTGTATCGATTAATACCCAACTCTGGACTGTAAACCATCGCAAACTGTGTCTTTTTGCCAGCTGTCCACTGCTCATCCACCTCGTGCTGAGAGGTCATGGAGAGGATACAGAGGAGAACAGGACACAGGAGCCATGGAGGACTGATGGAGAGAAAGGTCTTAAACTTGTTATACGTCCCTGAAATCTAGGAATAAGGTGAGATTGAGTGTTGTTACACAGGCTATTTAGAACTAACAATCCAATACTGATTTACTCAAAGGGGATCTAGAGAAAATTACACAAAAGGTGTGGTGCCCCACATTCAAAACAAATAAATGCCTCACTATGGAACAACCCAGCTCTAGGTACTGGGAAGAAAACAGTCTTCTGGAAACAATAGTTTACAAAGGGAATCTGCAGAAATTTATTGGTGAATGGGAAATGTATTTTTCTCAGAGTTCAGGCGGTTCATTGATGACTTCCCTAGTTTTAAATGCACTACACCCAGCACGAGCGACTTTGATCCAATGAAATAATTTCTAAACCAAAATTTTAAAAAACAACAAAAAAAAAAACAGTTCTTTAGTGAACTTCACTTTGAATCTTCCTCAAGGAATGTAATCAGGATCGTACCACACTCTGTGGTCACTGGCCCCAGTGCTTTTTGCCTGTTGCCTGGCAATGGTAACCATAGCTACTTGGACCTGTAATCAGGTGTTGGCTCACCTCTGACTGTTTCTAGGTTACCTAGCAACAGGATTAGTAATAATTAAACAGAAACTAAAAAACTTGTCCCGTGATCATGTGAGGAATATGTATGGGTGTTTTGGACAATCATTCTATAAATGCTCTGTTCTGTGACTCTTATCTCAAACTCTGAATGATCTCTTAGATTCTCAAACCGAAAATGTCATGACTCCTGTGAAAGTAAAATTTACGTCAGGGAAACAAAAAGCGAATAAAAGCCGTGTATCTGTAACAGCCCTGAAGGGCTGGCTGAGTGTGGATGGTGAAAGCTCAAGTTCAAGACTCGACAAGAGACAAGACTTGACAGTCAATGTCATCCTGACTCAGGAAGGATTTCTCCAGTCATACTAAACCAACAGCCGAGTCGGGCTTTCTGCTGCTCAAAGTCGACCGGGTGGTGGTCAGACTGGACGTCTATGCCTGTGTTAACACCACAGGACCTTTTTTTGCTAAGTCTGATTTTCTTGCTGTGTCCTTTGCATTATAATTCAACGCGACGTGCAACCGTCAGACTGTAGTGTGAACAGTCTCCGACCCTGAAGTGACCCGCATGCGCAGTATACACGAGTAAATATGGATGAGGGACGTCCCAAACACCACCATCAAACACCACCGTCAACACAGTCGTCTACCATCAGTTTCAGCGGTGGTAGTGATCCAGATGTTGATTCCTCGTCTCCTTCTCATTAAACATGTCCGACGTGTCAAAACACACACGTTTGTGTGCTTGGAGGCAGAGACCCCCAGTTTGGTCTCTGTGACTGTGTCCTGATCCGTCTCTTCTCTCTGTCAAAGGTTCTCCATCTCCTCCAGGTCCGACGGTGTTTGTGTGTTTATGTTACGTATAAAACACCGATGCAGCAGTTTGTCTGGAACTGGAAGTGTGGAACCAACCCGAGTAGAGCCGAGTAGAGCTGGAACTGTGTGGCGTGAGAAGCCTCTGAGAAAGCACGTTGTGGAGTAATAAGGATCCTTTTTGTGTGGACACTGTGGAATCTCTTTCCAGCAGCTTGTGCTGTGCTGTCTCCCAGTAGTTTGGACGATCAGGCACTAATGAGTTAGCAAACACACAGGATGCGAGTTTCACACTTTTGATATGCAAAATATCTGCATATTCACTTTTAATGGGTGTTTTTGTGGATAAACAAACATGTAGCAGATGGTTACTTCCACACTTTTTAAAAAATGATTTTCGTTTGTCATTTATTTTGGTTGTGTGTCCCTTTCGTTTTTGTGACAGTTCCTTGCTGCCCATTGTTGCAACATTGGCTCATTCTGAAGAACTAATAAATAAATGGGCCATTTCCTGTCCATTCTTTCTTTTTTTCTGTGTTGGACGGAGGTCCTCATTTTGTAGGCGTCGTCATGTAGCCTCAAGTAGTTTAAGTGTGGTTTTGTTGTTGTCCTTGTTGTTTGCTGTGTTTGATTTGGTTATATTTATTTTATTTTATTTTGTATGTATATATTTATATACGGTATATATGTATTTACCAAGTGCACTTTGCTACAGTTGTTTTCCCCGACTGACTGAATCACTGAAGAAGATCTTAAGTATATTTCTAAAGAATAATATTGATAGCTTGAATAAATATATATTTTATATATATATGTGATGAATAAATATGTCTAATTATGTCTAAATCTGTGCATGTATTCACGTGTTTTTACCTGTGCATTGTTGGTGACAATACAAAAACTGGGTTCAGCACATGCATTCTCTAGCGCTGCCTCTATGACACATGACACATAAGACCTGGACTTGTGTGAAGGTGTGGGGGGGTGAGGGGTGTCTTCCCCAGGTTCTATCAGTGGATCAGAGTGAGCAGTTGTAACAGTAATATCTGAGCAGTAGTGTCTGTTCTTCTACTGGAGTACTGGAGTTGTGCCCTTTGACCCCCTCTGACCACACGTCACAACTCCTCAAAAGGTCAATGAGAACCAGTTGACTGCTGAACACTGATCACCTCGTCAGCGTCATTTGGGCCGATGTGGGGCTTTGAACGTGTGTGTGCTAATATAAGGTTTGGCACATTATTTGTGTGTGTGAGTGTGTGTCTGTGTTTTGGCTGAGTCATTGTGATTCTGGCAAGGTCGAGGTGGGCTGGGCTGAGATGATGGACTATGTGGAGGAGTGGACGTGGGAACCCTCTCTCCTCTTCTCCCATCTGTTCAGCTTCATGGAGGTGATAGAGGCAGTGTGTGTGTGTGTGTGTGTGTAGACGGACAGGAAACGCACATATGGTGACACAAACAGCATACATTCACACACACAGACACATGCGCGCACAAACGCTAGTGTCCACACACATACACAAACCTCTGAGCCACAGATGGCAGAGTGGACGGGTCATGGCTGCCTGGGGTCTGTGCCTCAGCATCCTGTGGGCAACATCTCTAGAGCCAAATTTGATCTTCCTCTTCCTCCTAATCCTGCTCTTCAGCCCTCCTCCTGTCCATCGTTCCTCATGACATGACACGTATCATCACCTGAGGAGCTCTTTAGATGCAGGTACTGCATCTCTCCAACCTCCAATCGGCCAAAGTTTTGATGTGAATTTATTTGCGTCAGTGTACTTATTTCAGCCTCAGTTGTATGTGTGTACTTTGGCCAATAATGTTTCCTATTTGTTGTCAATTTTGACTTGAAACTGAATATTGTTGTCTGCCATTGCTCAGTAAGTCCCAGTAACTTTCTGGGTTATGTCGTAGATACCTGGACTCGCCAGTTTGCTTGAAGATGTTTCAACTCTGAACTGACCACGGGGAGTTTTGCTGCTTGTCCTCAGCTGAATCATAAAAAGGAGATTGATGTTCCGCTTACAGTCCGTGTTCTGTGGCTCCCTCAGGAAGCTGCTGAGCGGAACGCCCTCCCAAAGTCATATATCTGCCTCCGACTTTGGTCTAGCTCAGTGGACCTCTGAGTTAAGAATCAAAGATGGTGAGGTATTACTGTATTAGCAACTGTTTTTACTGCTTTTGTATCACTTGTTCATGTCAATGACTCGTAGATCTGTTGTATTCATTGTCGTTGCTGTCATTCCAATAATAACCACACAATAATGTTCAATAATGTTCAGCATCTAAGAACTAGCACAAGAACCGATTTTTGCCAACCGACTATATTTTGATGAAAGTGGAATACAAATCTGAAATGATGTCACTGTGAGTTACCGGGTTGTACAAACTCTCAGATGCATGTGTCCTGAGTTGTCACAGTCTCGCAAATACTCTTTAATTCTTTAGCAGTTGAGAAAGAGACGACTGACAAATGAAGATATAATTATTGTTGATTACAATGTCATGTCATGCATTCACAAATCATATCAGCTGACCGCCAGCAGGTCACCTCGGTCCAAGGTGACACACCTTCATTGTTCACCAGTGTCTATTCATGCAACATCTATTTCTGGTCCGTCAGTCCCAGGGAGAGGTTCCCTCTGCTGCTCTTTCGGCCTTTTCCTGCTCCCTGATTGTGGGTCTCATATTGTGTGACTGTAAGTCCATTGAGACAATCATTATTTGACTGTTGTGAAATCAGAAACTGCAACAACCAACACAGGTGACCAGTGACCAGCGACCAGCTCGCTGCTGTTCCAGAGGACCCTGAACCCTGTGAAGTTGAAGCGTCAAAGAACTTAAGAACTAACTGACCACGATAAGTTGTGTAAAAAACAAATATTCATTCACTCATTCACCTGTCTCTCCTGACTGCACTAGCAGTATGAAGGCTTATCACTATGTTAAAGGTGGTACATCTTCTCCCCCGTGGACTACAGACACACATTTGCCGGCAGACAAACAGATTGGTGTGTATCTAGACCTACATACTGTACATCCCTCCAGTAATCCCACCTCCTCTGAGTCGCTCCAAACAGGTGACATCCTGGGCTGTTTTTGGTTTGAAATAATCTCATACAGCAGATGGGTCCTCGTTTCCGAGCTGCCAGCCCACCAGCCCGGCCTGCCTACACCGCAGCCACTTCGGGCAGAGACAATCCTCACCGCGCCAGGAGAGGGGTCCAGTTCCCACAGCAGGGCCACCATCGTCGCCACCACTATACAGGTCTGCTTTTTATTGGCATGTGTGTGTTCAGTGATAGTCAGACCACTGCAAATACAATACTGACAAGTAAGAAGCAGCCTGGACAGGAGGTGGATAGACCTACAGACAGGTTGTGGATGCAAGCAGGTATTAGTCTTGGGGGGCTACCTAGGGCTGCCACCTGTGTCTGACAGATTGATGACAGTGGCATGAACAAGACTGTCCCTTAGATGTCCGACCAACACGTCAGAATTGAATTTTGTGCTGATTGTACACACTGAATATTTTAAACATCAAGTATTCTCACCAAACCGCTGACATGAGTCCTCAGATACTGGTGCGAGCATCGCCCTCCCTACCTCTGATGTCACTATCCCAACCTCTGAACGTGAAGACCTTTGAACCACATATGTTCCTCCAGTCAGTCGGTAGCTGTCACCATGTCACACACCATGATAAGTAGCTGGGAATTTTGGAGACAGGAACTTTTTGGGCTCATGAACAATGAATGATGACGGTAACTTGAACACGATGCTAGTTAACACGATTTAGTTATAATACATACATCCTTCAGCATTTGTTTCCCTTGCTTAAGGAGAATCTTACCTGAGTCAGAGGTAACATGTAGCCTGGGGAAAGGACTGTGAGATGTGTTTCTTCTTCACTTGGACCTCTTCAGCCAACACAGTGACTCTGTTCAGACAGTGTGGACGCATCGAGTTCACCTCAATTCAGGTACAACAGCACTCTGACCAGCCCCGTATGGCAGGTTGAATTAATCCTCTAAATGGATCAATGGAATGATTAAGGGATGGATTAATGAATGGTTTCTGAAAGATAGATAAACATATCAACAACTGTTTACAATCTGGAAGAATTACGCCTGTTAACACAGCTACAACACAAGGTGATGTGCAGAGGAAACGGACGTCTGATTGGCATAATTAACAAAACAATACACGCAGTTCAAACAACAACAACAACAGGCAATACAACGTGTCTAGCTAGCAACGCTTCAATCACTTCTGTGGCCGAATAAAACCCACAATAGTGACCCAGAACAGTTCCAACTCATTTACATCAACTCTGCACAAAACACAATCAATCAATGTACACAACTCACAAAAAGTTAGGGATATTCAATTTATGGAAAATGTAAAACATTCATGCTACAGTGATATTATATTCTGAAAGTGGAGCATTGAAACACTTGGTGTCTTGGTGACATGATGTCATCATATGAATGATGAAGTGGACTGTTTGCATGTCAAATGTCACTGAAACCTATCAATCAATCATCAATGAGATGTGATGAGTTAATCACCTTGTTAGAGAACAGCTTGTTATGGAAAAAAAAGAACTGAAACGTTGAATAGTTGGAGATATGCATTTAAAACTTTAGGGAATGTCTAACTTCTAAAGGTTATATTGCATTTTAGGTGTATTCTGACAGATGGATGGATAGATAGATAGATAGATAGATAGATAGATAGATAGATAGATAGATAGATAGATAGATAGATAGATAGATAGATAGATAGATAGATAGATAGATAGATAGATAGATAGATAGATAGATAGATAGATAGATAGATAGATAGATAGATAGATAGATAGATAGATAGATAGATAGATAGATAGATAGATGTGACGTAATTAAAATACCAGGAGAAGTACTAGACAAGAAAATATACATATATTTTTCTTATACAACACCGTGTTGACATAGCCAATTAAAAAATGAGACATCAGGTATCCTTGGACAATTTAGAAATTTTCTGGGACAGGCTGCAAAAATAAAGGACATGTCCAGTAAAACCGCCACAGGTGGCAACACTAGTGGTGCCTCATTCCTCCGTCTCCCTGGTTTGCCCTGTCAGCTCAGCCACAATCTGCCTTCACAGTAACATAAAGACACTGGAACCGCTTTTGGTTGTGTGACGAGAGTGTTTATATTATTTATTAATTGAGAGTTTTTGATGGTGTTTTACACCTGGGGGCCATCCATACATACAGGGTCCTATTTAGATGGTCTAAAGTGCTTGAGGCGTCCAGCTCTTGGGCGTGTCTCAGTCGCTAACTAGCCGGTGTGTTTTTAGACTGTGTCCACGGTGGAGGGTCGAAAGGGTTGGACTCACTGTGTGGATTAGTCCTGGACACCAATCAGAGGGTCACCTCTCATTCCCTTTAAAAGTGGTGCCTGTGGAGCACATGGCGGATTGCTAGTTAGATGGAGGACTGACCAAGTGGAAAGTGTCGAACGTTTAACCCCTGCGGAGACAGATCGCCTTGTACGGATGTCACTAATACAAGATACTAAGACAAGACGCCATTGTTCAACCTGTTTTCATCAGATAACAGATCAGTTGATGGGAGCCATGGAGCTCCCCTGTCTCTTCCGTCTTCTGCACGTCTCTTCTGCTAGACACGTCATTGTGATAGTGAAATCAAGACCAAAAACTTGCTGGAAAATTAGTCAAAAAACATCACTGCTTTTTTGCTCAGAGGAAAAGACCCGCAGAGCAGTGTTGCCAACTTAGCGACTTTGTCGCTATTTTTAGCTACTTTCTGGACCCCCCCTAGCGAGAAAATTAGACAAAAGCGACTAGCGACAAATCTAGCGACTTTTTTTGGTGATCAGAGGCTCCAAGATCGCAGGAGGAGGAAAAAATAATTGCACTGTTTTCTCTCGTTCCCCGTTCAGGTAAGAGACAGAGAGGGGCAGTGGAAGAGAGACACAGGTAGAGAGGGGTGGGGGCGGAGTTGAGAACAGCGTGGACTGATTGTCGCTTCGCGCACCCCCCCCCCCGCTCTGACGTTTGGATTGGACCGCTCGCTCATCTAGCGACTTTTAGCTACTTCTGGGCGGGCCAATAGCGACTTCCGATGCTGGGGAGTTGGCAACGCTGCCGCAGAGGGACGAGCAACCTACAACTTCAGAGAAGTTTAACAGACAATGGCAGGAGTCGTATTTGACATCTGGATTTATTGCTACAGGTGATTCACATGCGCCAACGCCACTCTGCATAGTATGTGGACACGAATGAGGCAGTGACGCCTATTTGCTTTCATGCTGGTAGTATCGTTTTATTTAGCTGTTCATCTGCCCCACCATGAAGACCGGTCTGTGAAAAAATGGTCTGATATGAAATCGGTCAGTGGCGCAAACAAGGTTGGCGACGGCTGCTGTTGTAGACCATCTAAAGAGGCCCTCAGAGTGTGGGTTTAAATTGATGGCTTTGTCCACGCTAAAGTTCCTTAGGACCTCTTCTTCTGCTCATGCTTGTTTTCAGTCTGACATTGTTTCATACAGTCTGTGCATATTGACAAGCTGACACGTGAGCTCTTGGGGGCAGCTCTGTCCTTGGGGTGCCGCTTGACCCGATGGAGCAGGGCGACAGCTGAACTGTCACACATGATGGACAATCACTCCCACTCCTTGGTCACCTTGGCACTGAGGAACGCCTTCACGACTGGCTGAGGGAGAGTGGTTCTTTCCTGCAGTCTGTCAGCACACACACACACACACACACACACACACACACACAGTTTACTATTTTTGTGTATGTTTTTCCTCTGTCTGTTCTTATAATGTAACATGACATAT
>CAAKHB010006842.1:0-11675 GCA_901007665.1 Aeoliscus strigatus
CCTCTCCCTCCTCTCCCTCCTCTCCCTCCTCTTCCTCCTCTACCTCCTCTTCCTCCTCTTCCTCCTCTTCCTCCTCTTCCTCCTCTACCTCCTCTACCTCCTCTACCTCCTCTACCTCCTCTACCTCCTCTACCTCCTCTACCTCCTCTACCTCCTCTACCTCCTCTACCTCCTCTACCTCCTCTACCTCCTCTACCTCCTCTACCTCCTCTACCTCTTCTACCTCTTCCTCCTCTACCTCCTCTACCTCCTCTACCTCCTCTACCTCCTCTACCTCCTCTACCTCTTCTACCTCCTCTACCTCCTCTACCTCTACCTCCTCTACCTCTTCTACCTCCTCTACCTCTTCTACCTCCTCTACCTCCTCTACCTCCTCTACCTCTTCTACCTCCTCTGCCTCCTCTACCTCCTCTACCTCCTCTACCTCCTCTGCCTCCTCTACCTCCTCTACCTCCTCTACCTCCTCTACCTCTTCTACCTCCTCTGCCTCCTCTACCTCCTCTGTCTCCTCTACCTCCTCTGCCTCCTCTACCTCCTCTACCTCCTCTGCCTCCTCTACCTCCTCTGCCTCCTCTACCTCCTCTACCTCTACCTCCTCTACCTCCTCTGCCTCCTCTACCTCTTCTACCTCCTCTACCTCCTCTACCTCCTCTACCTCTACCTCTTCTTCCTCTACCTCCTCTACCTCCTCTACCTCCTCTACCTCCTCTGCCTCCGGCCTTGAGCTTCAGGTGTCGTCCCCATTTCAGTTTGTGGTTAAGCTCGTGTCTTAGCATTGTCATTTCATCTTTCAGATCCCTTCAGATCCTCTCAGATCCTTAGCTGTGTGTATGTCACCTTTGAATTAGCATAGATTTCATGAAGCAGCTGGACTCTGGGGTCCTTAGCTTCTTTGCTAGTTAGCACGGCACCATTTTCCTCGTTGGCGGTGTCCAGTTGGTCTCCTCTGGCCTCTCTGCGACTTGTTCCCACCCATCGTCCGTCTGTACAAGTTGAAATATTCAAATTGAGGGATGATTTCAAGATGTCTGAGACGTCTATCTAGCACACGGTCCGCTGGAAGTCTCATAGCTGTCTGTTTTTAAAAGGGTGAAATTACAATGTATAGCGTCCGTTATTCACATAAGACATTTGGACTTTTCGTTTTGCAAGATGCGGTTTCTTAAGAAATGTGTTTCCGATTTTACAAATGAACCTGAACCAGTGACTGTTTTCAAACTGTTTTCAGGTGGTAAAGTGGAGCGAACAGTGGAGCTCGTGAACAGAGAGGAGGAACCTTATCACTTCTCGGCCGTGCAGTCGTCTCTTCTGTCTAAGGACCAGCAGTCCAGCCTCCTGGTACAGCCCATGACTGGAACAGTGCCCCCTAAAGACAGGTTTGTGACAACCGAGTGTCAGGAAACACATTCATCAACCCAAACGATAAAAGTCTTTAAAAACGTTATGTGTACAAGAGCGTTATGTTTTGCAGGCTTCCCCTGTCAGTGTCCTACACACCTCGCCAGGAGGGGTACGTCAGCTTCAGACTGGTCCTGAGGGTGAAGAGGAAACTGCAGCTGCTCACGCTGCCTGTGAAGGCCATGTGTCTCCTTAAGAGTAAAGAAGATGATGACATAGCCGTGATTCAGTGACAACTGTGTTTCATGTGCTCGTTTCCCCAGTGAAGAACGGAGGTGAATAAATATGTACAAAACTACACGGTGAAAGTAATCCTTCTTGTTGTTTTTATTTCTTGTTATTTTACACTTTCAGACAGCTTAGTTGGACGGGTCGGTTGGATCAGTAGATTCCTGGTGCCAGTACAGATGAATTCACACACTCTGACATACATCGTCAACATTTTGTCTCCTCAGTTCCATCTTGTCTCCTCAGTTCCTGTCCTGTTGTTCTTATAGGCCCGTAGTAAAGAAACTTTCCCATGCGCCCCCCCATTGTCACTATTAACTCTCGCCAACATCTGTTCCTAGGACTCTATCTCTGTCAGTTTCAATCCATTTTTATAGTCTGCTGGGGATGTACTTTTCCATAACCTGAGGATATTTCGGGTGCGGGGACCGTCTGTAACTCCAAAGTCCCGTTTTGACACTCCCATTGTTTGTGTTTGGTCACCCAAGAACCATAATCTTTGGAGGTGATCTACTTCCGTCCTGCATGTTTTAGGTGTCGCCCTGCTCCTACCTGGCCTGAGTCAGTCTCTGTGATGTTTTGTTTATCATGTAACATTTGTAATGTTTTCTTTGGATATAGAATTTTGTCGGACCCCAGGACGAATTGCTGCAGCTAATGGGGATCGTAATAAATAAACTAAACTAAACAGTGTCTGGTCACAGTGTTTTCTCCAACTTTGTGTCATATTTATAGATTATTTGCAAGTAAGTTATTGAGAAGACCACATTAATTAAATGTTATAATTGGGTATTGAGGTGTTTGATGTACATACTCCCCACAGACACGACACACTCGCCCCCCACACACATACACACACTCACACACACACACACACACACACACTACACCCCGGTCGTATTCTCCTTTCATGTCCTTCACATAGAGTTGAGGAGTTGTTGACTGTGGCCTGTGAAATGTTTGTCCACTCCTCTTCCATGGCTGTGCGGAATTACTGGACATTGGTAGGAACTGGAACGCCGTCTTGGGAATTTGTTTTATGTAGGCGTTCAAGGACAGGTCCTGTTGAATGTAACCCCTAGGTTTGTTACCAAGTCAAAGCCATCTTAGGAAATGATATGGTTTGTCAGTGAGGACCGCATATGTTTGGGGCCAACGACAATGACCTCTGTTTTGTCTGTGTTTACTATCAGGAAGTCACTCAGGTCCTTATATCTTTGAGGCAGACCTGAAGTTGAGCCACTGACTAGCTTCAGTTGGTTGAAATGACAAATACACTTGTGTGTCATCTGTGTGACAATGGAAGTTTATGGAGCGTTCCTAAAGCATGTACAAAGTAAATAATAAGGATCCAAGTACAGACCCTTGGGGTACTCCACAGCTGATGCCAGTCTGATAAACAGGATCTGAACCAGCCAAGTGCTGACCCTCTAATTCCAATTAACTTTTCACGTCTGTGTAGTCAAATACTATACAAGCAGCAGTGAGATAGAATAAAACAACAACAGTGACAATGCAGTCTGAAGCTGTCAGCAATTTGCTGGTAACGTTTACCATGCTGTGCTCTGCGATGATGTGCCCTAAATCCTGATTGAAAGTATTCATCTAAAAAGGTCCCTGTTTGTCTACTGTTTCCTCTGTCTTTGACAGAAAGGGGAGGTTTGATATTGGTCTATAGTTGGCTAGGACACTAAGGTTAAAGGTGAACTGTGTAAACATTGGCAGAATACCTACATTTAGTCAAGTCGCATTGGAATTGCAACACACACACACAAAAAAAATTCAGCAGCCAGGTGAGCTCCATCAACCTCAACACAGCACACCACACACGACGATTCTGCCCCACCACCCATCGAGAATGTAGTCCTCCAAGCCAGAAATCTTGCATGATAAAACGGGATCTAACAGAAACATAGAAGAAACCATAGCAACAACCGCTAAACACAAAACGCAATCTGGACCTGTCTGAATGAGGTAAAGACAGTGGTGTCTGGACTCAGAAAAATCCTGAACAAAGAAACCTAAGACTGGAAAAAATCCTGGAGACAGGGTGAACACAGACAGTACAGTCTCCCGAGCGAGCTGGGGGTGAGTTCTCAAATTCAACTAATGGCTGGTTGTTAGAAGAAAATGTACATATCCTTTATCTCATTGTTTTCATTTAGACATGAACTATACCACACTGATTGTATAACACGGTTTAATTAAGGTCAACTTGACTTGAGATCAAGACGCCCTGGAAGAAGTTCGCTATGTACGAGCAACCCATTACAGAATGTACTCCTCCCATCTAATGAACTTGGTTTTCAACCCACCTGTAACATGATCGCTTACACAACGAAGAACACGCCTACATGCACACACACTCACACAACACTGACCACCTTTATTATTATTATTATTTCTCAATCCTTTAAATAAAGATGCGGGGCATTCTCATGAAGCATTTGCTGATGTGTGTTCGCCCTTGCAAGTAAAAAGGAGAAGTTGTTCTTGCCCCAATCTCTGGGATCCCCCCCCACACTGGTACCATTTTCAATCAGCAAACTTGAAAATTAACTTTCCTGACCGCGCCACTGAACACTGGACATTTTTGGACCGCTGACTGGTGGATGCTACTGAGTCTCGTGGGGTCCCTGCCATCGCAAAGTGCACCTGGGAAACACCCATTGCCGCCACCTGAGGGTGCCACCTTGTAGCATCCTGGCTACAAGGCTAAAAACAAGCTGTGCTGCATATTTCTGTCAAATAGTTGATGAATGTCAACAGACCCACAACGCAACAACACAATCAAATATCGTGAGTAAAAGTCAAAGTAAAATAAGTACGTGCAATAGTGTACAAATATCTGGATTTTATTGCCTTCCAGAGACCTGGCACCAACAACAGATATGTTCCTCTTGGAATGAGAGCTGTCCCCCAGGTTACAGCGACCTCCAGAAAGTTTGCAGCTCAGGTCGCGACGGCGGCCACTCACACCACACACACACACACACACACCACACCCCTTGGACCATCATCACAAACACTGCCCCGATCACCAACCTGCAGGTGTATGACTGAGGTTTGTCTGATCACAAGGACATTTCTATGGGGGGTGCAGTGACTGTCCAGGGCCACCTGGAAGGCACGGGGAAGCATCTTCTGCCAATCCCCTCGAAGTGTCGCTGGGGGCCCGGCATCGTGAGGATCGGTGCTGTGGTGAATCGGGTCCTGAGGGTTTGGAAGGCGGTCTCCACCGCTGGTGAGCAGGCGAATCGCCTCTTCGAGGAGGTGACTGCATGCAGTGCAGCTGACAAACCGCCTGTAAAAGTTAACAAATCCAAGGAACTGCTGAACCTTCTTGCGGCTATCTGGTGTGGGCCATTCGGCCACCGCTCTAACTTTAGCCGGGTCCATCTGCATCCTTCCAGGGGCTGCGATGAAGCCCAGGAGGGAGATGGTATTGGTGTGAAACTCGCTTTTTTCATCTTTAACACAGAGTTTGTGTTCCAGTAGTCGTATGACTGTTTTCTATGGGTGTCTACGTTGGGTGAGTAAATGAGAATATTGTCTAAATCGACATACGCGAAATGGCCCCTTAACACGTCATTAATCATGGCCCGGAGGACTGCAGGTGCATTGGTCAGCCCAAACGGCACGTACTTGTAATGACCACTAGGGGTGCTAAACCCCGTCTTCCATTCCATTCTTGACCAGATCTAATTTGATCAAGAGCTTGGCCTGCTGAGGCTGATCAAAAACTGACGACATGAGGGGCAGAGGGTAACGGTTTTTAATGGTGATGTGGTTTTTAATGGATGTGGTCGATGCATGACCCTAGACACCCATCCTTACTGGCTGAATCCACCATTCAGTATGGAGTATGCAGTATACACTGGGGTAGTATGCAGGTATGTAGTATTTGGCAGGCAGTTTCGAAAAGGTCATCTGTGTTGGTGTCCTGGTGGATGTGGGCTGTGATCGTCTCCTTGCTATAGTGGTTCCACACCTTGTTGCTCTGTGCTCTGCCACAAGTTTCAGCGTTGTTTACCGGGATGGGATGTGTGTACTGGGTGGGTGGCTGGGTAGGTGTGTGAGGGTCATTCTTGTTAAACTTTGTAAAGGTTTTGATATGAAAAGTTCTAAATAAATATTGACTGATTGATTGATTGATTAAAAAAACATCCCATTAAGTCTTCAGGACATCTGTTCAGTAATCTGTAGAACATATTCTCCACTGTAGCAACTATTCCAGAGAGAGAGTCAATTTGAAGGAGGCAGATTGGAGTGCAACATTTCACACTGAAGAAAGTGTGTGTGTGTGTGTGTGTGCGCGCGTGTTTATCACAAATAAGGCTGGTTCACACTCCAGCACAGTAGGTGGCGGTAAATAAATGGTAAATAACGTTAGTTGCAAGCCGCGAAGAAGAAGAGCACGGCTCTGCTTTACGTCAGTCAACCCGGAAGTGGCAGACGTGCAATCAGTAGACTTACTTTAGATAGGCGCGCCCCCCATACTCTGAAAGCAAGTATACGCGTGAACAACCTGACACGCATCGTCTGTGTGCGTGTTGTATACGACATCTGCGGGAGATTATACAAGAGAAACCACTATGCGTGAGACAGCGGCACATTTCCCACAGTTTCCGGTCGCTTCGTTAGCCACCTAGCTAAGCTAACTCAGCCGGGGGCTAGCGAAACCAGTTGTCCAGCTTTGGTCCCGACCAGGAGCCATGGTTTGTCCACATGTCGTCCTGAAGCTCCTCGGCTGAAGCACTCGGCCTGCAGCGTGTGTGACTCAGCGCTGGACGTCCGAAACTCGGATTAACGATGTGGCTCCAGCAGAGACTGAAGGGTCTGCCCGGTTTGTTGTCCAGCAGCTGGGCGAGAAGACTCCTCATCGGGCTGCTGCTCTTCCTCATTTTCTACTGGTACCTCGGCGCGGAGCGGGGCTGGAGGTTCTTCAGCGGCTCCTCCATGCCCGACGGGGCGGCTGGCCAGTGCCTTCAGGCCGAGATCCACAGGTGGAGGTCTGTGGTGGACCGCGGCGAAGGCTTGTACATGACACCTCAGGAACAGTTGGACACACCGTTCGTGTCAGGTAACGGCCATTTTCTCGTTGACATTGACTCCAACAAGCTGTGGGTGGCGCCCTCCTCCCAGCCCGGGTCGGCTCCGGTCCACCAGACCGAGTTCTCCCCGAGGGTCGGCGTCCACCTGGAGGGGGGGCGGGCCGAGGCTCAGGCCAGCATGTTGTGGTTCCGGAAAGGAGCCGTGCTGCTGGTCCGCTGCGCGTCCCCGGCCGCCCTGCAGTCCGCCCGGGACTGCGTCACCATCCGGGAGGAGTTCATCGCCCACAGGAGCCGAGCCAACGTCTATCTCCAGCGGGTCCACATCAGCAACCCGTCGGACAGAAGCGTCTCCCTGGACGTGTCCACCTCGGAGACGGCGTCCTTCAAGTTCTCCAGCAGTGTGGCCACGGTGGAGGACCTGGAGCTGCTGGTGTCCTCCGGGAAGGTGCCTGTGGACAACAACCGGCTGCTGCCGGTGGTGGTGGTCACCAGGAAGCCGAGCACTAGGATCCAGGTGTTTTCCAAGTCGGAGCACACAGAAAACCTCCTGTCCGTGGTGTGGACGTCCGAGCCGGTGGAGCCGTCCAAGCTGGAGGAGACCCTGAGCTTCCTCCAGGATGGGGCCAAGAAGGAGCTGCTGGAGCTGCTCAGGCTGTCTGTGGAGGACCTGGTGAGAGATCACCAGCAGGCCTGGATGGACCTCTTTATTTCAGGTCAGCTGGAAACCTCCTGTTCCCGTTAGTTCTGGTCAGCTGGTCAGGTGTCCATTCCTATCACTACTAAATAATATACTCTATGTTACTAACTCATTTCTCGCGTTATCGACGTTATCGTGGTGGGAGCATGTGACCGCAGGCTACTTTAAGAAGTGTCCAGTTGATGATAGGAGCCTAGAAGTAGAGTACGAGTACTGGACCTATGACTGTGTTCTTATCGCCCATGTGTCCTTGAATCGTGCAGCCCCACTGTAGATGAGGAAAAGTGAGTTTGACCATCCAGCGTACAACGACAGACGACGTGTTGGCCTTGATGTGTTCTGGGTCCAGCTGGAGAACACGACCTCCGGTTGTTTACAGCTAAAACGGTCGTTTGTTGTTGATGTTTGTCACAGACGTCGTGTTTCTTCCCGTCCAGGTGTTGAAATGAGGAAGATCACGGACTCTCACACGCCGTCGAGCCTCACGGTGAACACCACCCTCTACTACATCCTGTCGTCGTCGGTGGCGCCGCTGCTGGACCGGCGGCTGAGCGGCGAGGAGCGCGCCCGTCTGGAGTCGAGCCTCAGCTACGCCGACCACTGCTTCAGCGGCCACGCCACCATGCACGCCGAGAACCTGTGGCCCGAGCGCGTGAGCAGCGCCGCTCAGATCCTGCAGCTGGTGACGCTGTGGACGCTGACGCTGCAGAAGCGCGGCTGCAAGGCGCTGGTGGCGGCCGGCGCCCACGGAGCCATGCAGGGGATGGTGCTGAGCTTCGGCGGCCTGCAGTTCACCGAGAACCACCTGCAGTTCCAGGCCGATCCGGACGTGCTGCACAACAGCTACGCCCTCCGAGGGATCCACTACAACCAGGACGTCATCAACCTGGCGGTGCTGCTGGACGTGGAGGGGAAGCCCTTCCTGCACGTGTCGGTGAAGCCGCAGGAGAAGCCGGTGAAGCTGTACGCCTGCGAGGCCGGCTGCCTCAACGAGCCCGTGGAGCTGACGTCGGAGGTCAAGGGTCACACCTTCCCCGTCATGGTGACCCAGCCCATCACCCCGCTGCTGTACATCTCCACCGACCTGCGCCACCTGCAGGACCTTCGCCACACGTTGCACCTCAAGGCCATCCTGGCCCACGAGGAGCACATGGCCAACAGGTACCCCGGGCTGCCCTTCCTCTTCTGGTTCAGCGTGGCCTCGCTCATAACTCTGTTCCACCTGTTCCTCTTCAAGCTCATCTACAACGAGTACTGTGGCCCCGGGGCCAAGCCGCTCTTCAGGAGCAAGGTATAAACACCTGGAAACAAACTGATGCTCTGCTCCTTTTTTTACTGGTTTGTGTGTGGTGTGTGACGCCCCCCCACCCCCCCACCGTCCTTTGCCACTCTGTGTTGATTGATTCCTCCGATTTGACTTTACTTTCTTGATTTCACACCTTCCGTTATTATTCTTGGTTTTTTTCTGTGAGGGAGTGAACAGTTCCACTAGTTGTTGTTCTGTCGGCGTTCCCCTCGTGTCTGAGCGTGTCGGCCGGTCCCAAACACGACTGAGCTCTGTGTGTCACTGACCGTCCATAAGCAGGTCTCATCAGGTCCAAAGGTCCGTTTGGTTCAACTCACTTTATTTATACAGCACTTTGTACACTGACGCAGCTCAAGGTCCTTCACAATACAACGGTTAAAACAAAGAATAAAACGTCGGAAGTTGGACAACATCATGGCCGACTGAAGCCCACCGGTCAGCAGGAAGAGACAAACCAGTGAAACTTTGTCATGTGACATCAGTTTACACTGACAGAACTAACTCAGAACAACTGGGACAGTAAAAGCAAATTTCAGGTGTTCAAACTGCCACTGAGGTCAGGACTCGTTCCACAAAGCAGGTTCACAGCAAAAATTCCAAATCCTCCTAAGAATGTTTGTCTTATCTCTAATCCAAATGTCAAGTAGAAAAATCTGCCAGTGTGTTCTTGTTTTTCTTCTTCTTCTTACAAGCAAAACATCTTGGTAAAACTTGCTAATTTCACGTGGAAATTTGCTTGAAACAAGTGAAAATGATAGAAATAAGTTAGTTGTCTTATTTTAAGTGTAAACAGATTTTATGTCCATATTCTTGGTCAGATATTCAGTGTCTAGAGTTTGTTTAATCCTGACATGAGGGAAACATTTTCAAGTAAAGTCACAGAAAACAGTTTTGTATTGAAAAGCTTCACGTTGGCATCCGGTTTATCAGTAAAACGTCTTTCCCTCGGTTCAGACTTTGACTAAACCTGCTCTCTGGAACGAACCCCTGGATGGAAAGGAACAGACTCTGAATGTCTGGAATTTGTCTTGAGAATCACTTTTCTGGACGTTCCAGTTTCTTTCGGCACTCATAAGGTTCCAGGACTGCGTCTGATGTTGCTGAGTAATCTGACCGCTGCAGTAGCGCCCCCTGTCTGAAGTATTTGTCTCCAGCTGCTTTGATGATGTCAAACCTTGTTTTCACGTCTTCATGACGACCTGTGCACCCGCTGTCCTGGGGTCTGTTCCTCAGAGCCGGTTTAGTGAAAAACACTGTTCATCCTGAAGTGTGGAAGACGAGAGTTTGTAATTATTTATCCACGTGAACTGACAGAAATCCAACCTAACATCTTCCAACTCGGAGGTGTTGTCCTCATTTCAGGATGAACTAACTCAGGCTTTCTGGAACGGGCCCGATCCACACGGGGAACTCGCTCTGCCTCTTCCTCCTTTGTTTGTTTGTTTTTTATGGAATCACTCAATTAAATTAAGAAACCGACTGGTTGGCTTTGGTTCTTCACTGACCTGTCGCGCTGTGCTGGGCCTCAACCACACAACCTCTGCTCCTCCGGCGGCTCTGTTCTTCCTCTTCCTGGTCTTCGGGCAGTGACCGTGTTTCTAACGTCCTCCTCTGACCCCGGCAGGTCGGCAGCCGGACCGAGGACGACTGCTGCGGTGGCAGCGGCTCCAGGAACTCTGCTTGAACCCCGCAGTAGTTTATCACATGAGAGAGACGCATCAGCACGTCTCACATGTCCTGATCCAACAGATTATGTTTATCTACATAACACGTAATAATTAGAGAATCAAAAAGTTTCAGACATTTATTTCTTTTCATTTTGATGATTAAACCCAAAACGTATTATCTCAGAAAATTATAATCAAAACATTTCATCAAACGATGTTTTCAGTAATAAGGATGATATTCCAGTTTGAGATACAGAAAACCAGACACCAGTAAAATCCATCTAATGGTTTTATTTTTCAAATGTAAAAAATAGATTTGTGTGAAAAAAGGAAAAAAACAAGTTGTATGAAAACAACGAATCATCGTCTGCGTTCAGTCACTGACGTCAACAGTGGAACATGATGGGGGGTGGGGGACTGATGAGTCATGGGATTCCTCCATCAGGTGACCTGAGTTGTTTGTTGTCTAATAAACGAATCAACTGCGATGATCTGGCGTTGTGAGCTACAACCTGTCGCCGTGGGAACGTATGGCATCTACTTCCTGTGCATTGACTCCACGTGTTCAGAGTCCATTCATGGCTCCAGTGTGAAAACAGTTGACCTCTGACCTGAAACAAACTGCCACTTGGAGGACACATCTTTGTGACCGTTCCTGCGATCGTTCACACTGAAACGAAGGAACGTTGCCGATTTTCTTTTTTTTCACATAACTGACAGAAATCAAAGTTTCATTTGAATTGTGTTCATCGGTAACTCTGAAATACACAACGCAGCAGAGCTGTGCTCAGGATGAACAAACTAGAACGGACCCCAGACGAGCACACAAACACACCTGAGTGACGTCTGTCTGCTGGTGACGACCGGACGGACGAGAACCAGCGCTCACCCACCAAGGACAAGGTGGGGGTGTGTTGACGTGTCAGCAGTCTTCCAACCCCGACAGGAAACGGTCTTTAGCTACGGCTCCTGACTACCGTCTGCTCCTATCGGTCGGTCTGTCACGTCCCAATCCGCCCCCCCCGGGCGGGAAATGAGCCGAGATCCTGGATCCAGGTGAGCAAACCTCTCATGCAGGAATGCAAAGTATAAAAATGCATAAAAACAGGAGACAAATGTAACACACACACACACACACACACATTCAGTGAGGAGTTCCTGAACAGAAGAGTCCCAGTCGGCCGGCAGCAGCAGGAACAAACGTTTGTGTTTGTTTGGTTTGTTCCCCGAACAACAAGTTCAGTCTGCTTTTGGATCCTGAGCAGATCCAGTTGGAGTAGAGCTGCCTGTGTGTGTTGGGGGGGGGGGGGGGGGGGGGGGTAGGG
>CAAKHB010006845.1:0-21918 GCA_901007665.1 Aeoliscus strigatus
ATCCAGAGCACCAAAATGACGAGGCCAAGTCTCACTGTGACATGTGACAGTATGGACGCATTTGTCTGTTCTGTCACGTTCTCAGGGTTTGTTCTTCAGTTTGTTCTTCAGTTGGTTCTTCTGTTTGTTCTTCAGTGGTTCTTCAGCTGGTTCTTCTGTTTGTTCTTCAGTTGGTTCTTCAGTTTGTTCTTCAGTTTGTTCTTCTGTTTGTTCTTCAGTTGGTTCTTCAGTTGGTTCTTCAGTTGGTTCTTCTGTTTGTTCTTCAGTTTGTTCTTCAGTTTGTTCTTCAGTTGGTTCTTCAGTTGGTTCTTCAGTTGGTTCTTCAGTTGGTTCTTCTGTTTGTTCTTCAGTTGGTTCTTCAGTTGGTTCTTCAGTTTGTTCTTCAGTTGGTTCTTCAGTTGGTTCTTCAGTTGGTTCTTCAGTTGGTTCTTCAGTTGGTTCTTCTGTTTGTTCTTCAGTTGGTTCTTCTGTTTGAGCTTCAGTTGGTTCTTCTGTTTGTTCTTCAGTTGGTTCTTCAGTTTGTTCTTCAGTTGGTTCTTCAGTTTGTTCTTCAGTTGGTTCTTCAGTTGGTTCTTCTGTTTGTTCTTCAGTTGGTTCTTCAGTTGGTTCTTCTGTTTGTTCTTCAGTTGGTTCTTCAGTTGGTTCTTCTGTTTGTTCTTCAGTTGGTTCTTCAGTTGGTTCTTCAGTTGGTTCTTCAGTTTGTTCTTCAGTTTGTTCTTCAGTTGGTTCTTCAGTTGGTTCTTCAGTTGGTTCTTCTGTTTGTTCTTCAGTTGGTTCTTCAGTTGGTTCTTCTGTTTGTTCTTCAGTTGGTTCTTCAGTTGGTTCTTCAGTTGGTTCTTCTGTTTGTGCTTCAGTTGGTTCTTCAGTTTGTTCTTCAGTTGGTTCTTCTGTTTGAGCTTCAGTTGGTTCTTCAGTTTGTTCTTCAGTTGGTTCTTCTGTTTGTTCTTCAGTTGGTTCTTCAGTTGGTTCTTCAGTTGGTTCTTCTGTTGGTTCTTCTGTTGGTCTTTCAGTTCAATCTTCGGTTGGTTCCTCGGTCTGTGCCTCTGCAGGTTAAAGCTTTAGTTCACAAAACATCAACAACCTTCTGCAGTCAGAGTTGTTCTCACTGCCGTCTTGGTCGAGTACTCAGCAATAGTATGAATGCAGTACTCAACAGAAGTACCAGTATAGTACACAGCAGTAGTACCAGTGTTGTACTGTACCAGTGTAGTACCCAGCATTAGTGTGAATGCAGTACTCAACAGAAGTACAGTATAGTACACAGCAGTAGTACCAGTGTCACACTGTACCAGTGTAGTACCCAGCAGTAGTATGAATGCAGTAGTCAACAGTAGCATGAATGCAGTAGTCAACAGTAGTATGAATGCAGTAATTAGCTGGTGTTTTCTAGTTAAAGCAGGTTGCTCATTGGTCCTGGCAGTCAATTTCTCTTTCTACTTCATTTCAAAGTATTTTTAAAGGATTTTCCTACAGGCTCTGTCAGGCAAAGTGTGAGTACACATGACTGTTCATCAAACATCACAATATTATTCTTAAAAAAAGAAAGAAATCATTGGACATGATCAGAATTCATCAAATCTAACAACAATAAGAAGAAACATTTCAAAAAAATGAACATTTGTTTTGGCAGAATGACAGAAACTAATTTCAGTTCTAACCACAACGTCACACTAGAAAAACACATCCACTCCTCCTTTCACTTTTTGGTTTCACATTGGTCCTACAACTTTCCGGTGAGTGTGAGAGGTGACGAGACAAACGGCGAGGACGGCGGCCATCTTTGAACAAAGTCCATCTGAAGTCAAACGTTTCATCAAACTGCAGGAGACGTAAATGTATTTAACATTTTTATGTATTATAATTCAACATTTAAATGTATTTAACGTTTCTTCTGCAAGAGAAGACGAGGACGTTTGTCTTCGGGTGGACTCGGATCTCCAAGTCAAAGCGACTGTTGTCAACTTGCTCGCACGCGCGCACACACACACACACACACACACGTCTGTGCTTTGGTTCTGTGTAAAGGACATAAACTATGAATGTTAAAAGTATTTGGTTACATATTTCTTCAAAAAGCTAAATATTTGGCAACAATTCAACTACTAGAAAAGAAAGTTTTCCTTAAAACTTTGACCTAGAAAATATTCTCATTTAGTCCAAAGCAGCTCTGCTGGAGGGTGGCGGGGGCACCAGGAATGACTTCCAACTTAAAGGACATGAAAGATAATGTTTGAAACAAGGTTAAACAGGTTTTTGGTTTGAGTTCAGTTAAAGCACTTCACATATCGGTGCCCCGTCTCCAACAGGAGCTGTTTTCAAATGAAACAACGAAAAATCATCAGAAAGTCTTTGGGCTTCATTCAGCTCGTGGTTTGTGGACAAAACCACGAGCCTCAAAACTTCTTTAGCTCCAGCTGAGTGGAGGGGACGTTAGGTCAAAGGTCAGTGACTGGCTCATAGAGAAAGTTTGGTGTCTACAGCAGAAGTTCAAGAATTATCTTCCAGGTAAAAACATGTCCGTTCAGGTGGACACGTGGACCAAAGCCAACGCAGTAGAACAAGGCAAAGCTACTTGGCTTCTTCACGGAGCTTGGACACAGGTCGTTCCAGCTTATGCTGGTCTGGGGAAGGATGGACCAGAGCTGGTGGCAATGCAGCTGACGTCCAGGTCACTGGTCTCTGACATGGCTCACTGGCACTGGAGGACAGTGGGAATGAAGGGAAAGGAGGGGCCGACTGGTTCAGGGATTCTCCACAGACCGAGGTAGCTTTCATTGTGAGGGGGGGTTTGATGGCTCGAATGGTGATGGACAGTTAGCGCTCGCCTCCATCAGGCGTTCACAAAGGCCGCAACGTTTCTTCCTGTTTCCTTGTAGAGTAACTGAAGGCAGAGTCGCAGAGTTCTGTCACAAATTTACTACGGTATATTGGCGATAGTAAGTGGTACACCTGTCAGGGGACAGCGTGCCTGTCAGGGGGAAAGTATCAGCAAGTATTTGTTGAAGTAGTTGGTTCCGAGTTTGGAACCGATTTACCTCAGGATGTCTAAGAAGTAGAATATTTTGGTTATGGACAGACTCCTGCTGGTAAACGGACATTCACAATGTGACATCTGCTTTTTGAAGGCATTTCTACAAGTGCACAGGTGATAAAGGCATAAGCTTTGGTTTGGGGGTGTTGGGGGTGGGGTCATAGTTCAGGTATTAGCAGCAGACAAACTGAGAGCATGAGGTTCTAATGGTTCCAACGTCCTAAGTGAGTGGTGAACTGTTGGGGGCGTGGGGGGGTCAATGCTAGCGGCTAACCAGTGCCAGTGCCAGTGCCAGGGTCAGTGCCCGGCAGACTTGACGAATGCTGCTCGACAGTGACCTGACATAGAGTCGGACAGATGAGCTGCTGAGAGAAGAAACGGATCAGAACCGTCACCAAGTACATGGAATACTTGTACAATGAAAGCTGATAAATCATTACCTGAGTCTCCATCCGGGGACGTCTCGTGGCCTCCTTGTGGACATTGTCCCCGGGAACAGTCCAACTGTCCTGAGTCCCTTTACTGCAGAACAGGCTGAGACGAGAGACACGAGTCCAAACGGATCAGTGACTGTGAAGTCCAAAGTACCTGAACAAAGGACTCACGGCACACACCTGCGTCGGTATCCAAACATGAGGCACAGGACGCAGAAGATGATGCAGGCAGTTCCGATGTGGATTCCAATGACAATGCTACCCAGAGATACTTCTCCATCCTGGCACTGACACAGACTCTTGTCCCCTGAGGACACACGAGTCAACACACAAATCGACACACAAATCAACACACCAGTCAACACACAAGTCAACATACAAATCAACACACCAGTCAACACACAAATCAACACACCAGTCAACACACCAGTCACACGTCAGGGGTCTGTATCACGAAGCAGGGTTTTGTTTTTGTCAGACAGGTTCAGGGTTGACCCGGGGTTTTCTGTACCACAAACCCCAGTTTTTTCTTCACCATGGTAACTTACTCTGTATGACTATCCTGCTACGGAGCAGGATAACTGTCAGGACTGAATCAGATCCTATAAATAGCGCCACCCACTGGTCAATTACAAGTCTGGAAAAAGAAGGACCTGTCCATTCCTCCAGGTAAGACAAGTGGTGAAGCAGTGTGAAAGAATCTTCCGGATCGATCTGACCTGTTAAATTTCACAGATGATCATTGATATGAGAGGTACAGATTCTCACTACTACAAAATCCTGCTTCGTGATACAGACCCCAGTGAACACACGAGTCCACGCGCCAGCCGACATGTCATACATGTCCTCCCGTGCAGTCTGTGTACTCTAACTCACCGGTGGTTTGTGCGCTGGCACCCTCATCTGCCAGTGACACCAGCCGCTTGGAGCACGCACTTTCCCCGTTTCCATTGAAGGCCACAAGTTTGATTTCATATACTGCCCCCCACTCTGCAACACACACACACACTGTCAATTGGACGTGGGGGAAAAAAAAGTTGGAGCACCTGGAGAGAACCACACAGACCCAGGGGGAACACTCCACACAGAAACCAGCCTCTATAATCCATTAATTTTCTGCCACTTAATCTACGGGTGTGCTGGAGCCTATCCCAGCTGTCAACAGGCGAAAGGCGGGGTACACCCTGGACAAGCTGCCAGCTCATCGCAGGGCCACATGAAAGACAGACAACCACTCACGCCTAAGGACTATTTAGAGTGACCAATTAACCTCAGCATGCTTTTGGAGGTGGGAGGAAGCCGGGGGAGAGCATGCAAACTCCGCATAGAAAGATCCCTGGTTAGGAAGTGAACCAGGGGCCTTATTGCTATGAGGCAACAGTGCTAACCACCGCACCACCGTGTCGCCCGGCCTCTATAATCATATATGATAATTTACATTCATGAATAATAACACACCATATACCATCATATCACAAATAATAATTTTTAACGAGTAACAATTTATTTCTGATAAAATAACACTGATTATGTCCATCATCTGCACTCATCATCTTCATTATTTCACTCTGCCATCATTGGAATCAGCTCTGTTTTCCTGTGAGGAACGTTTTTTCGATTAGCAGGTGTTGTCATGGTTACAGATATTGAGCAGTTGCTGTGTAAACAATCTGTGCCGATGCTGGTGTTCAAAGGTGAGCAGGACGCTGATGCGCATCAGACTGAATCGTGGGTGGTTCTTTCACACACACACACACACACACACACACACTGCCCAGAGCACGCCAGCACCTGTCAGCCTCTCACCTCCGTACATACACCCATTCAGTACTCACCCAGACCAGAGAGGGTATGAGCGTTGATGTGACAGGGCAGCTGGACCGGCCCCTGGAAGTCAGCGTGGGGAACCCTGCGGTACGACAGCCTGAAGCCTTCGGCCTTTCCCGCCTTGTTGGGGACTTCCCATAGAACCTGCACGCAACTGGAATTCACCACTTTGGTGAAGAAGGTTGGGGTCACCGGCACTGGATGGACAGAAGAGACAGAGGTGAGACCTGAAACCCCCACGTGAGACACTGAAACCCCCACAGTGAAACGGTAACATGGAAGGCAGCAGCCATTAGTATCAACTATTGGATGAATACACGACTACACAGTCGTCATCGGCACAATACACTCGGCTTGTTTGCGTTTCTGCTGGTGATGGTACCTGGTACCCGGTACTAGAGAGGTTCCATCGAGCTGCTACTAGTCATATCTCGTCACTCAGCCGTGCTGGGACTCCGCGCACATCAAGGAGGAACTGAACTGTGATGGAAATGCACCTGAAACCAAACCGAGTTGAGCCGAGTCGCGTTGGAACCGTGTGGTGGAAAAGCTCCATGAAAGTACTACTACTACTACAACTGACACCGTGTTGCTGGTATCCTGGTACGGTGCACTGCAGGACTGGATGAATGGACTGTATTCAGTGTACTTACCGCCCCCTAGGGTCGTCGCCACCACGGTGGTGGTCTGTTGACTGGCTCCCAGCGGCGAATACGCCTTCAGGTACAACGAGTAGGTGGTCGCCGCCTCCAGGTTGTTGACGTCGTGCTGAAAGGAACTTTTGCTAATGGCTTCCTGCAGCTCCAGACTGTCGTCCTCTACACACACACACACACACATTTGTACCGACACCTGTGAGTGTGTGTACGTATGTGTGTGAGTGTGTGTGTGTGTGAGTTGTGGCTGTGAGTATGTGTGTGTGTCTGTACATGAGTTTGTGTGTGTGTGTGTGTTTTGCCCATGGTACTCTGTTCGTGTGGACACTCACCTCCTAGCTTGCGGATGTGCAGGACATAGCCGATGATGTCGTGGGTGGCGTTGGGGGGGGGCGGGCTCCAGCGGATGCGCAGCGTGTTAGGTGTCAGGCCGGCGGCACTCAGGCCGTGGGGGGGGGCCGGCAGGTCTTTGGCCTGAGCCACGGCGAGACGGGCGCTGGCCTGGTTGGTGCCGGCGCTGTTCTCAGCGATGCACTGGTAGATGGCCTCGTCGTCAGGGGTGATACGGGTCAGAGCCAGAGTACTGCACACAGTACACACAGTACACCGCTTTAATGACAGCACTACTACACTACTACCACAGCACTATAGTACTACCACAGCACAACAACAGCACTATAGTACTACTACAGCGCAACTACAGTACTACTGCAGCACTACTACAGAACTATAGTACTAATACAACACTATAGTACAAATACAGTACTACTACAGCACTACAGCACCATTACAGCACTTCATCACTACTACAGTATTACTACAGCACTGTAGTACTACTACAGCACTACTAAAGCACTACAGCACTACTACAGTATTACTACAGCACAATAGTACTACTACAGCACTATAGTACTACTACAGCACTACTACAGTACTAATACAGTACTACTGCAGCACTACTACAGCACTATAGTACTAATACAGCACTACTACAACACTGTAGTACTAATACAACACTATACTGCTAATACAGTACTACTACAGCACTAGAGCACTATTACAGCACTTCATCACTACTACAGTACTACTACAGCACTATAGTACTACTACAGCACTACTACAGTACTACTACAACACTATAGTACGACTACAACACTACTACAGCAATACTACAGTACTACTGCAGCACTACTACAGCGCTATTACAGCACTTCAGCACAACTACAGTACTACTACTACTACAGTATTACTACAGCACTATAGAATTACTACTGCACTACTACAGTACAGTGCTACAGTGAGTGTACTACAGTGAGTGTACTACAGTAACTGTACTGCAGTAACTCTCCTACAGTGAGTGTACTACAGTGAGCGTACTACAGTGAGTGTACTACAGTAACTGTAAAAATCCCCCCCACACACACACACTCATCTACCTGTTGTTGTTCGTGAGCTTGACGTTGTGTCCCGGCATCAGGACCTTTCCGTTCTTCAGCCAGATGAGGTGGGGGTCAGGAACTCCCTGAGCCACACAGGTGAACACTGCACTGCCCCCTGCTGGCCTGGAGACTGACTGAGGCCATTGCAGGAAGTCAGGAGGAGCTGAGGAGGAGGGGAGAGTCAGCAACACAGTCACCATGGGAGCATGCTAACGCAAACACTCACTCTCACACACACACACACACACACACACACACACACACACACACACACACACACACACACACACACTCTACATAAATGCAGGGACATTGCATCCCCCATCCCGCCTACTCCCCCATCTCTGCATGCCATTGATCCATTGACCTGCACACACACTTTTACCCCCCGACTCCCAAACATCTACGACTGCAGTGGGGGGGGCAACGCAAGGCCCTTTTCAATGTGTACGTGTCTCCCAGGGGACAGCCGTCCTCCACGTCACGTTAGGTGTCAGGCATCCTCAGCTGACCATTCATCAGCTGATCGATCGTCGGTATTGATCAGCAGCTCTGTGACCTTGAGCTCCAGCTTCTTACATCCTCTACTGTTTGGGGTGAGTGGGGGGGTTGACATTGGACTGAGCATGTGACTGGGGCTCAGGTGTCTGTTATCCTACAATAACACATTTTCTTTGATTTCTGATAAGATAAGATTCAACTTAATATGTTACAGCAGCAGGAAATGTAAATAACAACAAAATCAGCCAATGACTTCAAATAACAATTTACATGAAACAGGCCTGTTACTGAGTACAAACTTTACAAGAGAAATGTAGTAATAGCAGCAGGAATGAAGACAAAAAGAGGCACTAGAGGTATTTTGCTGACCATTCTTGATTTTTCATGAAGAAGCGTGAGTTTCCGGTTTTTGTCCATCAGAGGATCAGCAGCAGCCGCATCACTCTGCATATTCACCTTCCTTTTCCCTGTATGTTCCATTTCATTATGTCAGATATATTATCATTAAAGAAACCTTTATCAAATAAAACTGATGTGCACATGCAGTCGCGCCGATGAATGAATGAATGAATTCATTCATACTTGTATTGTCAGTGTGGGAACGAGTCGGACCCCAGTCAATCTGCATGAGAAAAGATCTGCAGCTCATCTCGTCTGTGTGGGGGACATTAAACGCACCATTCTCCATCCTTTGTCCGGACATGTGACACTCTGATCCTCACCCTCAATCATCAGACCACGCCCCTTTCACCCCCCACTGCTGCTGTCACAGCCTCCTGCTGAGGTCACAGGTCAGAGGGCTTATATCCCTGCCCCCCTGCTTCCACCATCACCCTCTGTGTCTCCTGTGTCCTCTGTTCAGCTTTCCTACCATGGACACTTTAACAGTGGACAGGAGACAGACGACACAGGAGACACAGAGGACACAGGAGACACAGGGGACACAGGGGACACAGGCGACACAGAGGACCCAGGAGACACAGAGGACACAGGAGACACAGGGGACACAGGAGACACAGGGGACACAGGAGGCACAGAGGACACAGGAAACAGAGGGGACACAGGAGACAAAGAGGACACAGAGGACACAGGGGACACAGGAGACACAGGGGACACAGGAGACACACGAGACACAGAGGACACAGGGGACACAGGAGACACAGGGGACATAAACTCACTCACTCATAGAAATACAGTTGAATTGAACTTGACCAGCTGAAATGACTGAGAACGGTATCTAGTCAGTACTGGAAACATGAAGAAGAAGGAGAAGTACATGAAGAAGATGAAGGTGAAGAACATAAGACAGCGGTGAAGAACATGAAGAAGAAGGAGAAGAAGCTGTTCATGTGTTCATCCTGCAGCTTTCACTCGGTGGTCATTACATGTCAGTAGTTAATATTAATCACACTGGTCATACAGGAAATTGTGTCCATCTCCTCTTCCATCAATTCTCACATCCCATCCCATAGGATGTGAGAACATCCAACATCCCATCCTCTCAATATCACCAGTGAGTTGTGCTTGTTGCCATGGAGACATACCGTTTCACTTGCTCAGGAGAGCAAACGTCGAACAGTAAAGCAAATCTCATGTATGTATTTCTGTCCTACATGCTGATTGTAATCATACATGGTACATACATGATCTTTTTTCTTTTCTTTTCTTTTCTTTTCTTTTCTTTTCTTTTCTTTTCTTTTCTTTTCTTTTCTTTTCTTTTCTTTTCTTTTCTTTTCTTTTCTTTTCTTTCTGACCAGAGACAGGTCATTAGAAGAGGACATTTCTCCGTGTTTGTCTCCTGTTTAATCCTCTGACATCCTGCTAATGAGCTGCTCTCAGAACAGCCAATTAAAACACACACACACACACACACACACACACACACACACACACACACACACACACACACACAGGATATGTATATAGCATATGAGTCTTACACCTTGGACGTGAGGACAGTTTGGACATATTCTTCCTAAGAGATAGGCTAATTAAGGAAGGTGTGTGTGTGTGTTGTGAGGATCTCTCCTGAGTTTCCCAGGTGATGGACTGAACCTGTGGACCTGCAGAGGGTGAAGTTCTTTGTGAAGACACTGTCACACTGACCTTGGACCACCAGCCTGCCGAGAGCTGTGCGTCTCATTCTGGTTCCGGGTCGGTTGGCGGAGCACACGTACACACCCGAGTGCTGCAGAGAAACGTCTGAGATCATCAGGTTCCCCGTTCCCAGGACCTGGATCCCCTCCACGCCGATGGAGCGTCCATCTGATGGATAGACGGTTTATTAGAAGGACGACAATCACTGACACGTAGAATTCATTCAAAGATTCCAGTGGTACCGAGTCGGCTCCAGGACACGATGGGCCTCGGGTTTCCTGTGGCAATACACTCCAGGATGGCGGTTTGATGGACGTTGATGGTCAGATTCTGAGGTCCTGAAAGGATGACAGGCTCCTTGTAGGTTCTTGGAGTCCCACCTGGAGGAAGTCCACAGTGTACTGTATTGTATGTATACTCCACTGATATACATTTATACATTTTATACATTTATACTGTGGTCATTGTGAATAGTCTTTTTTGACAAGTGTCCAGCTCGTGTTGAACATGTCTAATGTCCATCTGTCCAACCTGTTACACTGACAACATGAAACAACATTTTAACGTTTGTTTACACTTGTTTGGAGTAGAAGAGAAGAAGAGAAGGTGATTTACTGTGTGTAGGTGAATGAAAGAGTTTTAAGACACGACGTGGGGGTGAAGAACACCCTGACGGGACTGAGGGCTGGATAACACATGAAAACATGAATGAATGATCTCTTTTCTGTTTCTTTCGTTAATGACCAAAGTATGAGCTAGTTCATCAACAGAAAGGTGTGTGTCACACAGACATGAAATGTGATGTGATCCACACATACAAAGAAATTAAAACTTAATGGACCATACATTACACTTTTTGTCAAAGTGAAATGACACAGGTCATAAGTATTGACCATACAAAGAAAAGGAGGAGCAAAAAGTCATGGAAAGACAAGAAACTAGCTGAAATCTGTCATACACCCCTGGAACCTTCCACATCTGAAGACAGTTTTTGTGGAAGAATGGGCCCAAATCACACCTGAGCAACACCTGAGCAACTGCAACTCGTTACTATAGGAGGTGTCTGAAGCTTCATCACCATATGCATCATGCATTATGCATCATCAACGTCTTTTCTACTACGTATTAAACATATTTCAGTGAGTGTGCACATGACCTTTTCCCTGTCATTGGACTTAATTAGACACATAACTTCATATATTGTATGTTTGTGTGTGTGAGATTACATGGGTTGTTACTGACCTCTAGAGACAAATTCATGTCAATAACGCATTTAGAATTAGATTTACGAAGAAAAATACTTATTTTCCCCGTTGTATATACTGCACACACAAGTATGTATGTATATACATATATATACTGTATATGTGTGTGTATGTATACACTTCGTGGTCTTTTGCTGTAAAGAACTTGGAGTTGTGTGTGTCGGGATGCAGTGCATTGGTTCGGACAGATATCGCAGACTTGACGGTAGAAGAACTAATCACCCACCAGTAATGTTCAGTGTAGCATCATGACTGTAGCGAGTGTTTGCAATGTTGGTGGCGACGCAACGGAAAACTCCAGCATCTGTCTGCCTCACTCCGGTGACCTGAAGGATTCCCATCGGCAGCAGAGTGTACCTGTGGGTGAGTGTGTTGGGGGGGAGCAGATCAGAGTCAATATACACTTACATATGGTTGTTGGTGAGTGTGTGTGTTTGTACGTGTGTTCATGTATGTGATTGTGTGTGTATGTGTGTGTGTGTGTTTGTGTGTGTACATGTACGTGAACGTGTATGTATGTGCAGTATGTTGTGTACTTTGTGTGTCAGTACCTGCTGTCCTTGGCACTCAGTGGGAGTCTGTCCTTCTCCCAGGTGATGTTGGCCTCGGGCACGCCGCTGATCTGACACTGGAAGCGTGCGACACCTCCCTCATCCACCGACATGGATGCTGGGTGTGTGTGGAACTTTGGAAGAGCTGATGAGGAAACCTAGCATCAGTGCATGTGTGTGTGTGTGTGTGTGTGTGTGTGGTTGTGTGTTAAACACTTACAGGCCAGCTGGACTTTAGCTTTGCGGCTGACCAACATGCCATAGCGGTTCTGAGCAGCGCAGTCGTACTCGCCCACGTCTGCTTCACTTCCCTCTTTGCGTTTCTGGAAACTGTGGATGAACAGTGTGCCGTTGGCCAGGACGTGAACCCGTGGACTGGTGGATACAGGTACGCCGTTCTTCCTCCAGTTGATCAGTATGGGGCCTTCACCTTCGACCTGACAGTGGAGCAGCAGTGGACGGTCTCTGACAGCGATCACGTCACTGGGCTCCTGCAGGAAGGACACTTCTGAGGCTGCACAGACACCTGTGAACACACACGGAGAACTCAGGACGTGTCCATTAACACACACACACACACACACACACACACACTATGAGACAGGCTGGATGTCAACAGACACAGACCAACAACAAAACTCTGACGGCACAGAATGCTCTGTGTGTGTGTGTGTGTGTGCTGGGGTCGGGGTCACGTTCAGAGAGCCTCTTAGAACCAGGGGCCTGTGGTGACAATGGTGTTGTGACTACGATTGTTTGCACCCAACCCCCAATAACCTCTGTAAACCCCGTCAGCCGCCTGCACCCAAGGACACCATCTGCCCCTCCTTATGCCCCCCCACACCCTGCTTATATTCCCACCTATTCAGATACGTCTGTGAGGTGACTTTCCCATGCCACCAGAACCCGCTCCCCACTCCACTTTGACCTTGGTGACACCCCTGGTCGTCCCATTTTTGTTTAGTCCTTTTTCGTGTTAATGTCTTCATATGCAAAGAGCCCTGCCAACCGCCCCCCCCGCCCCCCCCCACACACACACACAGCTGTGGGGCAGGAACAATGCAGTCTGCACTTGAACCTGTATGATGTTGTATCATTGTCTGATGAGAAAGTGCTGCATCTGCTCCGTATGACCCCCCCACCTCCCCCACACACTGTGTGTGTGTGTGTGTGTGCCACATGCAGCACTTTTTGTGATTTGCAGCCTCCAAATCCAAAGCCTCCAGTGTAGAAACACTTCATATACTTCAGGTACTTCATACACTTCACGTACTTCGAGTACTTCATGACAGTCACCTGTCGATACAAACGTGTCTGTACATCCAGTGATTAGCTTACAACTGTGTGAACGTAAGCAGGACCTCAGCACCAGGTGTTCATACACAGCTCCGGACTCTGACCACCGGGCAAATGTCGACAGGGTAGAACGGTGTCAAATCCCCACTTGCCAAAAATGACATGAAAATGAAATGCACTGCCGGTACACTTGCTGACTCATTTCGAGAACATTTCAAACACATCAACCCTCTACAGTAAAGACGACAATTTATCACACACACACGCACCAGCTTGCAAGCTAACGTTTGCATTGGCCTGGATTCCATCGGTAGGTGATACCCCCCCGTTGTCCACCACCATGTCCAAAAGGTCGTCATTTCCACATTGTCACTAAGATGGAGGACATTGAGGGGGAAAGTGTCCATCGACCCACTGAACTTGAACGTTCCCTGTGAACCAGCTGAGTACGTAGCACACTACATTTTCATGTACTCAGTTGGTGTGAACACGCTTCTGTACTCAGAATACTACGTTTAAGAATAGAAGTACAAGCTTTGAGACACAGCCGAGGTCTCAGACCATCAAGGTCCATCAGATAAGCAAGTGTTGAGCGAAGCTCATGGTCATCAGAGAAGACGTCCTGGCTCTGTAGTCCTCGGTGGTCCAATCAATGCTCCTCATTGATGACGGGCTCTCGCTCTGATCCTCTGCGTCTGGGACCAACCATTCTTGCGTGCACATTTAAGCCCAAATTATGCTTCTGCATGTGACCCGTATGCAGGCGCCCTCCGCTGTTGTGATGGTTCATCCATCTGTCTGTCTGTGTCGCCCTTCGCTGAATCTCACCACCATGTTGTTTTTCTGGCTATTGGTGTTGTTCTTTGTTGATGTCATAGCAACTGAAGGTGAGTGGATCTTGTTGCCACAACAACTACTACAACATTTTCAACTGAATTTTTTGGTCACAAATCACCTTTTGGGTGGTTCTGTTCTCCAGAGCCTATGCTGTTGGTAACATGTTTGGATTTGACGCAGAAGCATTTACCACTTCTGTTGGTAGGTTACTGGATATTGTTCCGTGGCTGCTGAGTGACATTCAGTGAACGTATTAAAATAAACACGCTTTGGTTCAGGTGATCAGCTGACACGAAGAAGACGTGGTGTTGTGGAATTCAGCACACATTGGAATCAAAAACAGAAAGGCACTGATTTCAGAGAAAGTAGTATGTTCTTTTGGACAAACAGGAAGTGACGTGACTCACAAACTGATTGTTCAAACTTTTAGGAGAATAAAACACATAAAAGCGTCACTTGTTTTCAGTTTCGTGCCAAAATACCTGAAAGGAAGAGTTCAGTGCAGGTTTGTGTGTGTGTGTGTGTCTGTCTGTGTCTATGTGTGTCTGTCTGTCTGTGTGTGTGTATGTGTCTGTCTGTGTGTGTGTGTCTGTGTATGATGTGTGTTTGTTTGTCTATCTGTGTGTGTGTGTGTGTGAGACAGAGAGAGAGACAGGGCAGTGTGTGTGGGGGAGTGATTAAGTACGTGGCGTTGAAGATTGGACCATTTCAATAAAGGCGAAGGGCTATAATGAGATAATGAGATGTTTTACGGACAGAGGTTGTCCAGCAGAGCCCCTCACCAGGCTGTGCTGGAAAAGCCCCCCAGGGTCATGAGAGAGTCAAAGAAGGATATGTATGTACGTGTGTGTGAGGGGGGGGGGTGTCAGTGTCTATTTCAGAGATCCTCCTCCGCTGCTTTTGTTTAACAGACCGCTGCCCCTGAACTTCAGATTCAGCCCTGTAAAAGAGCATTTGACCACCATGGACCCCCCCCCACACACACACATACACACACACACACACACTCACAGGGTCTACCTGAGGGTTCAGTCTACCTCTAATAATAATAGTAATAATATTGTTGATTTGTGCACCTGCAGTTTTATTGTCAACAAGCACAGACGGTGGTTGTGGTTGGGGGGGTGGATGGAGATCAGAGTCAGGTCGCTGACGAGATGGGGGTGTGGGTGGAGGGAGGGTGGGGTGCTATTATATCCATAGTGACCCAGATCCCCACCCCCTCCTGCAGGGGTCAGAGGTCACTGACTTGAACCCCAAAGCCAAAGACAGAACCCCCCACCACCGTCTGCACCCCCCTCCCCTTTGTGTTCAGCTGTTCAGTGTTTTTGGAAATGAGTTTCTTTTAAACTCCCACTGAGTATTATATTATACTAAATATCTCCATATTTAGTATAATATATAGTAAATATAGTATATCCTATAATATAGGAGATGTAGGAAGGGTAGACTGTATTATGAAGTGAAATATAGTATTCGCATACTACATAGTATAGTATTAGTATTTAGTATTTTGTATTAGTATAGTATAGTATTTATACTTTATACTATACTATACTACTATATACTAGTAGTATATGTCAGTATAGTATAGTATACTACTATACTACACACACTCCCGTCTACAATTCCTACATCTCCTACATGCAGTACACATACTATGAATACTACATACACTATATATAATTATACTACTACGCATATTACACATTCTGTCTTGAAGCAGGTGAGGTTGTATATTTCAGTACCACACAGTCCACTAATTTCAGGAACATCTGCAGCTGTTGCAAGTCTGCAGTCTGCATCCTGCAGTGTTCGGACTCAGTAGTCAGAACGTGGATCAGACCCAGACAGAACCTAAAACCCCTGACAAGACCTGGAAGGAACCTGGATAAAATCTAAACAGGACCTGGATAAAACCTTCTTTATACCTTCATATGGTGAAACACAACTCCTGTCAAATCTATAGAACACTTCAACTGGACCTTGACGGTTCTTGGCTGATCTGAGAAGATTTGTCTTTTAGCAGTTTTATGTCAAAGTCTCGATCAGCTTCACAATGTGAAAATATACTTAGTAAAGGTCAAATATACATGAAGTGGAAAGTACTTACTGAATGACAACAGAGCGGCCAGGCAGGACAGGAAGATTCTCTCGTTCATTCTGGTTCTCATACAACACACAGCAAAAAGAAAACGTATTCCGGATGGACATGCAGGCCGTCCCCTTTCCTCTGTTCCTTTCCTCTGTTTCTTTGGTTGATGGTGCGAAATGTGTGTCATTATTCCAGCATTTCTGTGTTGGGGGTCCCAGTCCAAAGCTTGGCCCCAGGAAAGCTGCAGGTCACATCCAAAGCCACTGGCAGAATGATGGTGGACACGTCCTCTTCTGGGACAAGCTTACTCATCCAGCCTGATTGTTGTCAGTGATGGGACACTGACAGTATCCCTCCGACCAACCAATAACAGCCTGTGCATGTGTGTGGGGGGGGGGGGGTCTGCTGGCCAGTCCCTCAGCCCAACCCCCTGATGGACCAGCTGTGTCCTGACGTCACTTCAGCTCTTTAAGGGGTCTTTTAAGTTAATTGAAGGTTGGTCATTGAACGCAACTCTTGGAGAAGGAGGTATGAGACACTTGATCTAGGAGTTGATGACTGTACACAAACTACTAAAACACACAGTGACACAGGATGGGGTTCCAGCTGGATGTCGTTGGACCAGTGGACACGGAAACGTCCGATCTGTTTATCTCCAACATGCAAAGACACATTTGCTTGTCCAACGTTCTTATTTTCTTGGACAAGCTGGTGTGTCACTGCTGACCTCTGACCCCTGCACCTCCCAGCAGCAGGACATCAGTGTCCCACTCATGGTCTCACACATACACACACACACACACACACACACACACACCTCAGCAGTGTCTCACTCTTCGCAAACACAGGGGAGGTTTGAAAAGCCCAGTTCAATGGGTTTTTGATTGATTGATGGATATTTATTTATTTTGAGTTAAAATTGAAATAAAATAAATAAAGGTAAACATCAGGAGAGCAACTCAGTTTACATGAGAGACAAGGAGAAGGACGAAGTATGAACTTATTCAATCCTACCCCTCTAAATGGTACTGTTTCAAAATATAATCACACACAGTCACACAACACAACACACAATACACAGTGATGTGCATCTAATGTGCATACAGAAAACATACAACTATATATATACACACACATATTTTATTGTCAATTATTTACCAGCATATGTCTGAAGAATCATTTCTTTATAGTTCTTTGTAAACAGAATTTTACTTGAAATGTTTTTAATTTCAGTGGTCAATCTGCTCCACAGTTTTACTCCACAAATGGAGATGCAGAAACTTGTTGTTTGTTGGGTGAACAGTACAAACATTTATCACTGTCTTAGAATATAACCTCCCTCTCTGTCCTGAAACATTTCCGAATATTTTTTGGTAGTAAATAATTCCTTATATTCCTGTATGTATGTACAGTATGTATGTAGTATGTATTCCTACATACTCCACCAAGTCAAAACATTTTGAGTATTTGAAGTTGAAAATAAGTCATTGGTGTGTGCACCATAACAAACATTGTAAAAAATTCTCATTTCTGTGTTTTGCAGAATAGAAAGTGGCTGAAGTGTGGTGTTGTAGGTGTTTCCCCATGTCTAGATAAGTAAGAATCAATGGAATGTAGTGATTTTTGATCTAGGGCATGCTTTGCTTCAGCCAGCAATTCTCTATATAATGTATTTTTCTTTTTACAACTATTTTGAAGTCCTTTTGTATCCACTTATCTTTATTTGTTTTCTTTTTGCTTATTGTTTGATTGGACAATTTTTATCATAGAGTACAATAAACATCCTTTCAATTTATCATATGCTTTATTAATGTCTTTGTCTTTATATATTATCCCCCAGTCTTGTGCTATCAGATCGTTTTTCAGTTTTTCCATAGACTCATCTTTCTGTGGTTTGCTGTCCTGTTATTTCTGTAGTTGTTGTTGTGATCACTGATATCACAAACTAACAGTCCACTCACTGTTATTTTCTATTTGATTTGTGAAGATATTGTCATTGAGTGAGACACTATGGGAAGTACTGTGGCTGGTTCTGGTGATTTTAGAGTATAGACTTAAACTGCTGTTGTTTAATTGATGAATTCTTTTGTCATTTTGTGTTTACTTTGGTTTAGTAAGTCAATTGAAATCACCACAGATAAACATCTCTTTTTGACCTGTTTTTGAAGGGTTCCTCCATACATTCCCTAAAAAAACTATGTCAGAACTTGGTGTTCTGTATATACAACTCTTGACAATATTTTTCTGTCTTTCCAACAATATTTCTATAGTAACACATTCAAGAAGATTATCCACTACTACTGACAGTTTTTCCATCAACCTTGAATTTAAATTTCCTTTCCACAAAGCAACACCACAACTATTCTTGTTTTATCTGTTCACATATACCATTTAATATCCTTCCAGTTCAAAGTCAATAACCCATTCACTGTTCATCCAAGTTTCAGAAAAAGCAATGACGCTAAAAGGCTGTGTTAACTGGCTTAGGAAACATTTTATGTTTTCAAAGTTTGCATTCAGGTTTCTGCTGTTAAAGTGAGTTTTTGACATCTTGTTTCTTGTTGATGATGTTATTGAATTGTTCTTCAGTTTAATAGTGGCAGCTGATGTTGGGGAAAAAGTTGTTTTCTGGATCAGTGTCATATTATATGTCGTGTGGATGGTACACAGTATACTGAAAAGGGTTTAGCTCTAAATCCTCATACTCAGACATCTTTTGTGCTAGATTATTAATTCCGGGGTTTGTATGTGTTGCGTTTGTTGTCATTAAAAGCATTCTAGGTTACCCATACTTGGTTGGCTGGTTGTTTCATGATTATTTTGGAGTACTACTGTGAGGGTGAGTGATCAGTTTGTCATGTCGTAGATAGGCAATGACAACTCCTTTCTCTCGCAGCTCTCGAGTCTGGTATTAGTGATTGAGAAGAAGATGAAGCACTGTGCTAGTCGGGAACAGTGCCTCTGGATTGGTAAAAGGGGGACCGGAGGATGAGTTCCAAGTATTGGGGGAATCACACTCCTCAGCCTCCCTGGGAAAGTCAGGGCTGCCCTTTGTCACCGGTTCTGTTCATTATTTGTATGGACAGAATTTCTAGGCGAAGCCAGGGGCCAGAGGGGGTCCGGTTCGGGAGCCACCGGATTTCTTCTCTGCTTTTTGTGGATGATGTTGTCCTGTTGGTTCCCTCGAGCCAGGATCTTCTGCATGTATTGGGACGGTTTGCAGATGAGTGTGAAGCAGCTGGGATGAGAATCAGCACCTCCAAGTCCGAGGCCATGGTTCTCAACCAGAAAAAGGTAGCTTGCCGGGTCGGAGGAGAGTCCTTACTTCAAGTGGAAGAGTTTAAATATCTTGGGGTTTTGTTCACGAGTGAGGGAAGAATGGAGCGTGAGATTGACAGACGGATCGGTGCAGCGGCTGCAGTAATGCGGTCTCTGTACCGGGCGGTTGTGGTGAAGAAGGATTTGAGCCGAAAGACGAAGTTCTCAATCTACCGGTCAATCTACGTTCCTACCATCACCTATGGTCATGAACTCTGGATCATCAACGAAAGAACACGATCTCAGATACAAGCGGCTGAAATGAGTTTCCTCCGCTGGGTGGCGAGGCGCTCTGTCACCCGGGAGGAGCTCGGAGTAGAGACGCTGCTCCTCCTCCATCGAGAGGAGCCAGCTGAGGTGGTGCTGGCATCTGTATCAGATGCCCCCTGGACGCCTCCCTAGGGAGGTATTCCAGGCATGTCCCACCGGGAGGAGACCCCGGGGAAGACCCAGGAGACGCTGGAGTTCCTATGTCACTTGGCTGGTCTGGGAACACCTTGGGATCCTCCTGGAAGAGCTGGAGGAGCTGTCTGGGGAGAGGGAAGTCTGGGCGTCCATTCTTAGGCTGCTGCCTCTGCCACCCGGCCCCGGATAAAGTGGAAGATGATGGATGGATGGATGGATGTCCATCAGCTGACCAAACGCTGGGTATCATTCATGAAACGAGAGCAGAACGAAGAGGAGGAATCATAACATACTTATAATTTCACATGGAATTTGTAAAAACGATTTGTAATAACAGTGTTTTTGTGCAGCGCAAGCACGATTTAACGTAAGAATGCAATTTGTGACCACAACATCTGCTGTTCACGAGGAGAGTAGGTTAGGAAACATTACCATGACCAGTTAACATTACTCGTTAGCTCTCATGTTTCTCATGCTTCTCACGCTAGCAGAAGATAAATAATGGTAATGTGTGAGTGTGTCCTCATTGTGCCACTGTTGTAATTTTACAGTATATCATTTGTATAATTTGTGACACTCTTCAATAGATTCCCTGCTTGTAGGTGCCTTCAAACACTGAATAACCAATCACAGTTGAATAAAAAATGTATTTTTGAGATTGCATTTATCAAATGAAACCCACATAACAGAACATTTACAGATGTTATGATATCTACTATGTGACATATGTGAGAACTAGCGGTCACTTGTGTGTCGGAACGTAAACTATGCGGTGACGTAACAAGTGGTGTCCCAATTACTAGGGAAGACTCCACAGCCCCCCTTTTGGCTTCTAGTGATGGGAATTCTGGCTCGTTTTAGGGAACCTGCACTCTTGGCTCAACTCACTAAAAAGAGATTTATTATATAAATCTGCTTTTATTTATTCACTCCACATAAAATGTAAAAAATAAATTATACAAAAAAATACCATTTACAATTCAACTTTTATCTATTTAAATTTAAAGTGAAACAATACTGATACGGAATTTATATGTTTATATGTTATCATCTGTGTTTGTCGCCATGCCATGTATTGTGCTTAGGCCTCACTGCTTAAAACATCATCATCATCTGTTAAAACATAATCATCCTCTGGCTTCAACTAGTTTGCTTTGTCCTTTTGCTTTGTCCTTGTACTCTCTCTTGTACTATGCCCGACAGGATGGTGTTGCCTTGTGCCACTATCTTGTACTAAATGTTAACGCCTACTGAACAATAAAAGACACCTTCGCGGAAGGAGGCTTCGGATTTTCTCTGAGGCAGCCCTGAGCTGTGTTAGACCGACTCTCCTTCCGCGGAAGCTCAAGTATACTTAATGTCCTGTCTCTTGTGTGGTTCTTCACAAAGTGTCACTAAGTGAAGAAAACCCTGACATTTCTTGGTGCCGTGACCCGGATGTCAACATACCCACCGCCGCTGAGCTGAGGACGAGGACGTGATGAAGACGTTGCGACGCCCGGCTCATCAGGACCCAGAACAAAAGCTTCAGGGAGTGAATTCTCCACCGAACCAGCGTTATAGGTCGACTCCTCATCCGCCGACGGTGGTTTGACGACATCCGACCGGAGAGACGAACCAACAAGGACAGGTGAGCATTGTGACGGCCGGATAGACGGAATAGATGTCTGGTCTAAAAAGGGTAACCAGTCCCAAAGGGTAACCAGTCCCAAAAAGGGTAACCAGTCCCAAAGGGTAACCAGTCCCAAAAAGGGTAATCAGTCCCAAAAAAGGGTAACCAGTCCCTAAGGTAGAGAGTTAACTTAAGTAACTTCTACAGGAAGGAGAGGTAGTTTAGAGCCCCTCTCTGGATAATATTTCTTGTTAAAGAAATAAGTTGGCAGGGAAAATAATAGTAATAATAACTAGAAAATCCCTCTTCGAGAAATTTTGAAGTGGGTCTGCCCGTCGCCGGCCGCATCCCGTAGAACACGTACGGCTGTAGAACACGCTACGAGAACACGTACGGCTGTAGAACAGAAGGCCGTTCTTGCGAACGGCCCTTCGGCTACGAGAACACGTACGGCTGTAGAACAGAAGGCCGTCCTTACGAACGGCCCTTCGGCTACATCAAAATATACAGCTGTAGCACAGAAGACTGCTTTTAAGAACGGGGGGGCGATCGGG
>CAAKHB010006847.1:0-15275 GCA_901007665.1 Aeoliscus strigatus
GGAACAGCTGGAGAAAAGTGTCAGGAGTGATTTGTGATAGAAGAGTTTCAGCTAAGGTGAAGGGAAAGGTTTACAGGACTGTGGTTAGACCAGCTATGATGTATGGTTTAGAGACACTAGCGATAGGCAGAAGACAGGAGGCAGAGCTGGAGGTGGCAGAGTTAAAGATGCTGAGATTCTCTTTAGGAGTGACCAGGATGGACAGGATTAGGAATGAGGTCATCAGAGGGACAACACAGACAGGAAGGTTAGGAGAAAAAGCTAGAGAGGCTAGATTGAGATGGTTTGGACATGTGCAGAGGAGGGACAGTGGATACATTGGTAGGAGAATGTTAGAGATGGAGTTGCCAGGTAGGAGACAGAGAGGAAGGCCAAAGAGGAGGTTTATAGATGCAGTGAGGGAGGACATGGAGGTAGTTGGAGTCAGAGTAGAGGATACAGAGAACAGGGAAAGATGGAAATTGATGATTCGCTGTGGCAACACCTGAAGAGGGACAAGCTGAAAGGAGAAGAAGAAAGAAGATAAAACAATAAAAATAAGAATGAATCGAATAAAAACCAAAATAATGAAAAAAGATTTTCTCCATCAGTGTTGAAAAGCTCAGCTGGAAGTGAAGTGGAAGAAGTTTGAGTCGATAAGTGTTGAAAATCTGACAATTCATACAGGAATGAGTTCAGAGGTCAGGGGTCAGGGTGGGGTCAGTGTGACTCATCAACAGCTCAAGTTGCCATCACGTGTTCTGTTGCCATCAGGTGTGTGTGCGCATGTGTGTGCGTGAGTGCGTGCGTGCGGGGGGTCATGTTGGCAGTGTGTGACAGACCAAGGTCACATTTCCTCTAATGCCACAATTTTTTTAGTTTGTCACTTTATTGTGACTTTTAGTTCTTTTACACTTTTAGATACATTGATACTGCATCTCTCTCTCTCTCTCTCTCTCTCTCTCTCTCACACACACACACACACACACACAGAGGTGATCCCACGCCAACGGCTGCTGCGTTCCTGGGTGTATTCAGGCGGTGAATGTTTGGAGATTGACCCCACAGGCTCTCGTCTCCTCTCCAGCCCCCCGGTTGACGCCCACGTGCAGGTTCGTTCCTCAACGGCACCCAAGTCCAGCTAACCACGTCTGCTGGCTCTGGAATGTTGTTTGTGCAGGCGTTCAGCCAGGAGAGTCAGAGCCGTCCTTGTATGGGCCACACACACACACACACACACACACTCACAGTGCTGTACTGTGTGTGTGTGTGTACACGTCTGATGAGCTCCATGATCTGATTGTACAAACACAGTCTGACTGCAAGTCAGCATCCAGGGAATAGTTAGCCACTGCAGGGACACATCTGGACCGGACCGGGACACTCTGACCGGAGATTCACCAGCAGCTGAGTTGAACGTCTTCTGTTTACAGTTCATGTGTTGTTCCCATAGCGCCACGATGAGGGTAGATGCTAAATCGACCTGTGTGTGACATTGAACCAAAGGTGACTTTGCTGTCGACTCATCTTCTCTCACACTCCGTCACAAACTGAGTTTGTCGTCTGTCGCCGTTTCTTCTTCTTTTTCTCAGTGCGTCCGTCTCCATAAGCTGCTTACGAGTCGTGAGGCTCCGTCGTGTTTCGTCGTCACGTTCAATCAATCCAAGCGTCCGCGGCTAATCTGATTAGCCTGGATTAGCGCCGCTGTGTGGACCTCGGCAGAAAGACACGGAATCTCCATGGTTGATGAAAGGAGCAATGCAACGCATCAACTCACCGGATTAGATATCTGTCACAGTTAAAGGGACATTTCACTGTTTTGTCAGCAGGAAGAGATGGCTCTAGAATTCAGTACCGGAGGCGGAGGAAGCGGCCTCTGATTGGATTGACGTCAGTTCATCTGAGTCCTTTCCAGACCTCTGAGCGCTGCCGTTCTCTCTCAGCATCACAACCGCTTCCTGTCGCAGGAAATGATGAAACAAGAACTACGCAAACTGTTTCCTGCTGCGACTCCAGAGTAAATGTCAGACACATCAGATCGGCCGGTTCGCAGTCGAAAGCTCCGCAGCATCACCTCCATGGCGACCGCTGTCGGATGAACAGTGACGTCAGTCTGACGCTGCTGCTCTTCATCATGTGCAGGATTAGAAACCACCGCTGTTTGATCACGTGGACCCAGCGGAGGCCCAAACCCTCCGTGATGAGACAAAAGCCCGGTCCCATCGTCCACACGTCAACGACAGAGCCGCGACGTGGAGAAGCTAGCATGACTACTCACATCAACCACACAGTGGCGCTACGTTCAATAACCGTACATGTACGCTGGAGATTAACGCAGATGAACACTTCACTGGGCCCCAGGCCCCCCTCCAAGAAAAAGAAAAAGAAAATACAAATAATACAGTGATCACAAAGTTATGATTGTGTTTATATGATAATGGTCTGCAACATTAGATATGATTTTAATTTAACGGTATTTATTAAAGATGATTTATTTTTCATTGTGTTAAGGGCCCCTCAGCACGTGCCCTGTTGCCCCAATGGTTGATCCAGCCCTGCATGCACGACATAGGCGGGACAACTGACTCATTACCAGTGGATAGTCAGTCCTTCCTGGAGGGGCCATGATGGCACACAGAACAAAAGGAGAGTCTGTTCAGACTGTTCCAGACGTTGGCTGAGAGTTTTTAATTGACCTGTCAGTGTGTTTTAACATGCCGTGGACAGGAAGTCACTGAGTGGAACGCTGGTCCAGCGACGTACATGTGACTCAGACCTGGTTCCACCTCAGACGACCCGAGTCGATCCACGACGGACCCGTTTCCTCCGTCTGTAGACGTGCTTTTGTTTCACGTCGCTCTTTTGTTGTCTTGTTTTTGCCCTCACGGCGCTGCAGCGTTATCTGCTTACTGACGTGTGAACGTGGACGATTAGAAAGTGAAAGTCAGTGAGATTAGACGGAGCTGAGGCCCCACAGACGACCTTTGCGTTCTTCAGGTGTTTGCTGTGCACACAGCAGCACCTGACACCCCCGCCCTCAGGCAGGGGGTGCGGGCTCAAGGAGAACAGAGGGCGGGACCCAGCCGGTCTCAGGGAGGCAGAGTGTGTCCTTCACTCGTCTGCTCCAGGACGTGGAGCTGAGTCCCACGTCCACCTGTGACCTTGGGTTTGAAGCTGCTCCTGTCTCAGCGTCCGTTCCTTGTCTCTAGTCTGACAAGACTCAGCGTCGAGGTCGATCATCGATGCCGCCGCCGGCCGCAGGTCCCCCCGCCGTGCCCCCGCCTGACGGCGGCTGGGGGTGGGCCGTGGTGCTGGCGTCCTTCATCTCCATTGGGTTCTCCTACGCCTTCCCCAAAGCCATCACCGTCTTCTTCAAAGACATCCAGCTCATCTTCGACGCCTCCTACAGCCAGATCGCCTGGATCTCCTCCATCATGCTGTCGGTGATGTACGCTGCAGGTGTGTGTGTGTGTGTGTGTGTGTGTGTGCTTGTGCCAACTCATGTTTCTGGATGTGTGGCGTCAGTGTGTCAGCGGGCAGTGACGCACCCGCACACAGACACACAGACACACACACGCGTCAGTGCTGGACAGTAGAAGCAGGTTCCACCATCAGACCGTAACTCAGATGTTCGTCGGCGCCGTCACACAGTGCAGCAGGTCACATGACACGCGTCCGGGCCGAGTGTTTGTGGTCAGAGGCGACGTCAGCGGCTGGTGTCACAGACTGCAGCCGCCATCTGTCCGGCGCTCTAATCCCCCGCCGCCGTCCTCTTCCGACGTGCAGAGCAACGAGGGAGGAGGTGGAGCTGTGAACGGTCGATGGACGAATTGTGTGTGTGTGTGTGTTTCACTTCACACTGTGTGTGTCTGTTTTTTTAAGACCCCTTTTTCCAATCTGATCTTACCACGTTGCGTCGTACCTTATCTTCCCCCACAGGACCTCATCTTACCTCTTATCTTATCGTACTGCATCTTATCTTACTTTCACCAGTCAGTGGAAAGAGATAAAGAAAGAAGATAGAAAAATAGATAGAAATCAAAATAGATGAATAGAATCGAAAGAAAAAGATAAATAATAATCATAATTGAAGTTGAAATAATGTATGTCTTTGTCATACAAAGTCACTTGGTGCAGTTAAAGGATCATTTCCGTGTTTTGACTTGAGTTATAAAAAGATGTTGAAGACTCAGTGCCGTTTGTCTGCGCTAACATTTTCCAGGAAGTTTACCGTACTCCTGCTGCTCATGGTGCAACACAGATAAAACAACCCTAAAACCAGGAGGAGTGGGGTTCAAAACTGCTGGAATGCTCCTTTAATCCTCCAGCTGGATCAGCTTACGTGACACGGTCCATTGAAATCTTTTTACAGAGAATGTTTCAGGGAGCATTGGTGTGTTCTAACGTCAGGAAGGGAGAGGCAGGAGTGAACCAATTACACAATGAAAGAACAGAAGTCGTTGGCACATTTCTGCGTTAACGTTTCACAACGTGACATCAGATGTTGCCCGTAGCTCGGGGATGACGCAACAGAGTGGGAGGTTGTGTGTCAGCGAGGGATCAGTGTCACTAATCCGGAGGGAGGGAGTTGACCTTGGACTACATCACAGAAACATGTGTTACGTTCACTGACAGTCAGAAAAATGCAGAATCAGTAGAAGTTGTGATGGTTTGAACTGAATCAATGTGAAACTCGTGTGTTGATGATCACTTGTTGTATTTTTTGTCTCTTTGACATTTGGAATGCAGCTGGAAGAGACAATGTCAAGTTCAAGTGTCTTCAGGCGTCCGTTCCACTTTGGTTCGCTCGCCTGTCATGACTTGTCGGAGTGAGCGGAGACTCACGTCTGTCACTGATTTTCACGTTTGATTTCACGTCTGATGTACACTTGTCAATAGAAGAAACCAGCTGAAGTCGTCGATACAGCAACGGATCCAGTCCTTTTAAAGACAGAACATGTGTTAGTGTGAACTCATTTAGGGGATTAAACTACCTGCAGGATGCTGCATATTGATGTTGTGGAATGTTCAAGTTCTTATGAGTGATAGTGATACTTCGATTTGTAGGAACAAGTCAGTTACTAATTGGATCTGAACCGTATGGTGGAGTAACTGTGGGTGGGGAAGAGGATTCATTTACTGTTGACAGAAACGTCAGCCGCATTCGACCGTCGACCTTCGTTTTCGAACTGAGTTGTTTGAATGAAATGGACGTCTGTTGCTGACCAGTCGCCTCTCGCCGTCTCTTCCGTCCTTAGTTTAAAAAGAGCTGAGGCGCTGCCAGCGGGCAACGCTAACCAGATTAGCTGATTACTCCCTCACTTACTCTGAGCCTGACGCCCGTAAACAAGCTACAGCTGCGATGGAGCTTTGCCTTGTGATGCTAATTTTCTGTTTTGTTTTTTTGTTCCAGGTCCCATCAGCAGCATCCTGGTCAACACGTACGGCTGCCGACCCATCGTCATGATGGGAGGCTGCTTCTGCGCTTCCGGCATGATCCTAGCGTCCTTCTGCACCAGCGTGGTGCAGCTTTACCTCTGTATTGGAGTTATTGGTGGTAAGTCCACCGAAATCCACTTCAATCCATTTGGAGTTAATGGGATCAGCCTCTACTTCCAGTTAGCACGTTGGAAATAAAACTGTTGGCGTCATGTTTTTTGGGGATGATCTATTTTTAGTATATTATATAGTCGTATATAGTATAGTATATTTTACGTCGTGAAATATGCTACTGTGCTACTTTTCCTGTTGTTCTATCAACCAACAGCCCCCCACATCGGTATTTAGATTGAAATCACCTCTCATGTACCTTTCGCCGTCCCCCCTGTAGGACTTGGACTGGCGTTCAACCTGCAGCCAGCTCTGACTATGATTGGAAGATACTTCTACAAGAAGCGTCCCATCGCTAACGGGCTGGCGATGGCAGGGAGTCCCGTGTTCCTGAGCTCCTTGGCGCCACTCAACCAGTACCTCTTCAACAACTTCGGCTGGAGAGGAAGCTTTCTGATCCTCGGCGGCCTCCTGCTGAACTGCTGTGTGGCCGGTTCGCTCATGAGGCCTCTGGGACCTCTGCCCAGCAAGGTCAAGAAGGACGAAGAGTCGGCCCTCGTCACCAGCTCAACGAAAGAGAAGCACAGCGCCTGGCAGATCATCGGCAGGTACCTGGACCTGACACTCTTTAAGCATCGCGGCTTCCTCATCTACCTGTCGGGGAACGTCATCATGTTCCTGGGCTTCTTTGCACCAATTGTCTTCCTCGCCGCCTACGCCAAGGACATGGGCGTGGACGAGTACTCTGCTGCCTTCCTGCTCTCGATCCTGGCGTTTGTTGACATGTTTGCTCGGCCCTCGATGGGCCTGCTAGCCAACTCGCGCTGGGTCCGACCAAGGATCCAGTATTTCTTCAGTTTCGCGGTGCTGTACAACGGCGTGTGCCACATTCTCTGCCCGCTGGCGGAGGATTACACCGGTCTGGTGGTGTACGCCATCTTCTTCGGCTTTGCCTTCGGCATGGTTAGCTCAGTGCTGTTCGAGACGCTAATGGACCTGGTCGGGGCGCAGAGGTTCTCCAGCGCTGTGGGACTTACCACCATCGTGGAGTGCTGCCCTGTTCTCATTGGTCCACCGCTAGCAGGTACGGCTTTGTCTCTGTGAGCTTGTTCAGTTTTGGTTTTGTTATTTTCAGCCTGTACAGCCAGGAGTTGTCAGCTGTTAGGTATTTCATTTTGCTCTGTGACTAACACCCATCTTACCTCGGGTATCTGACCTGTAATTTGATCCAACTGAGCAGAGCTGAGTTCAGAATCCAAGATGGCGTCAGTAGCACAGTGTTGTCTGTCCGTATAAACTGTGTTTTACTTTTGTTCAGTTGAATGACTCGTACACACAACAGTTTGATATGTTGGCAGTGAATGTCGGGACTGTGTTGTTCTTGTGGTGCAAGTGGAACGAAGCGTTTACATTTGAAATCTGTTCGCTTTCCTGCAGGCAAACTGGTTGATGTCACAAAGAACTACAAGATCATGTATTTCTCCTGTGGCGCCATAGTGATCCTGGCCAGTATTTGGCTCTTCATCGGAAACTTAATTAACTACAGACTGCTGGAGCGTGAGTGCAAAGATGCTGAGCAGCACAAACGGAATGAGACGGATGACCCTGACCAGAAGGAGGCTGACGGCGGTGCTCAGGCGGCGGCAGGGGAGGACCTCGACAACCACATGCAGAAAGCTGAAGAAGCTGTGCAGCGGGAAACCCATCTATAGAGACCTCGGCGCTGCCAGCAGCTCACCGCCACCTCCTGACGTCCACAGCTGCCATCTAACAGAGCTTCTAGTTGAGAGGTGCCTCCGGTGTTCCACCTGGCTCAACTCTGGGACCCCTGCAACTCTCTGAAACAAACTACCAAAGCCACAACTGTGATGGGTTGTGTCACCAGAAATAAACCTGTAAGATACTGTATGCAAGTACTCAGGCCAGCTGCATCTGTGGACAACGAAGTGAACTGCTGTTTTCTCTCATCTCATATCAGATTTACTGCTCATACCAGACTGCAACACAGGGACAAATATCAACAACACTTTAGAATTTAGTTACTCTGGAGACAGGTCCTCCAATCACAGGTGGTCTGGAGGTTGAATTCACAGTCAGTCACAGATCTCTGGCAGTTTCCTCAGAGTTCATCGTAGTATCTGTGTGCTGAGAGTGAAATGCATGAACATTCCGTCCCTCCTCCTGCGTCTGCACATGTGACGTAAATGTGATGTGAGCGCGTGCTGCTGCTTTGTTCCCTCTCACCGAACCAGCAAACAGAATCCACGCCGTCCAAATGCGACGATCTGCCGTCATCACGGGAACTCCACAACCTAGTTTTCCAGCAGCATTCAGGTCACGTAATGTTAAGAGCTTCACGTGGACGTCGTGGAGAAGTGGGGGAAAGAATGGATTTCTCTCGTTCAGATTGATGCTGATGAAGTTGGATCAGTAGGAGACAAAGATGAGATTTATTGAGTTGATGAAGCCCGTCCAATCTTTCACTGTTCCATATTCACTTTTAATCGTCCAATGGAGATGTGAAATGATCCGTTGTTTCCTTGTGTGATGTCTGCACGTATACGACGGATTCACTTCTGACTGAATGTAACTCTCCTCTGTCAGCCTCAATCGTTGTTAATGACCAAAAACCGTCAGCAGAGTAGTGTTGGTACACACACACACACACACTGGAACGTGTTTGTTGCCTTAAATGTAAGAAATCAGATGCAGCATTGACGTGTGGTGATTGACAGGCAGGAATCATGTCTGTTAATGTGCTAAGTAAGTTTGTGTAACACAACACAGACACACACACACACACACACACACACATGTCTTCATATCTGAATGAATCTTGATTGATTTTCATCTCTTTCACATATGAATCGTGTGTGTTCACGTGTTAAATGTGCTGTCCGTCTCGTTCCGTCACCAAACTTGCAACTTGGCGCTAAAACCAAAACAGTGTCACAGCAACCGTTAGTCAGGCTGAAACAGTCCGACGTGTTGTTTGTGTTCACCTGCTCTAACCTTGTTCCTGTGACACGGATGCAGCTGAACGTGTGTGTGTGTCACCACCTCTGACCTCCTTTGTGCGTTGAGGTTCATCCAGCGTCGTTACTCGTCTCACCGGCGCTTCTCACCAACAATGCGCAGTATTTAGACATGTGTATAAATACGTGTGTGTGTGTGTGTGTGTGTTGGATGACGGTTCTCCCACTTGCACTTTTTCTAAATACACTGCAGATTGTACCTGCTGAGAAGGTTGCTGCACAATCACATTAACACTGCCCCCTGCTGGTTGTGAACCCAGCACACACACACAGATTGACGTTCATTGGAGGACCGTGAGGTATAAAAGTGTTTTGTTGCACAGAAGAGTCCATCAGCAGTTTGTAGTATTATTTATTCTTTTTCTTTCCATGTGGAAATGAAATTAACGATGCAGGTTGTTGTTGTTGTTGTTGTTGTTGTCGCTGTGTTCTTGGCGTCAGTATAATAAGTATGCAAATACAACTGTACACGACACTGTGACGGGACCAGTGACATGTCACCGGTCCCTGCTGAAACACTGTTTCACACACGTCGTTGTGTGACTTTGCACCGCATCACTCCACAATGTCCTCTGATGTTGAGTAAGTTGAATCTAAACAGACCTAAGGAGTGTTCCACCGATCAGCCTTATGAGTTATAAAAACGGAGCTTCTATTTTTTCAGCGTGCGAGGTTCAATTCACTTCCTGCGAACTTTGAATGTTCATCAGACGCTCGACGCTGTGTCTGTAAACACACGCAGTCATCTAGACAAAGAAATGTGATTCATGGGTTTCCCGGGACGGGAGCCGCCGTCACACAGACGACTCGGCTGAATGACGTGTGTTTCTGGGTGGAGACGAATCACCCATCGATTCAGATCGTATTTATCGCTTTGGACTCTAGAATCATAATGGAGAAGTCTCTGCTTGTGAAGCTCCATGTGCCTTGTTGTGTGATGCTGTTGTGTTGCTCGATTCATCAGATGAAACTTTTTTGTTTTCTGTCACTGATCGTCACGTCCATTCTACAGCACGCAGACACTTTCACAAGTGTGGGTCCACACCTGTTTAGCTTTTTCTTTCTTTCTTTCTTTCTTTCTTTCTTTCTTTGGCTTATTGCAAACATTTGTGTGCGTGAACACATGTCTGCTATGTAGCTTTGTCATATTGTACCAGGTCGTTTCACTACGTCTGAGGACCAACACCAAACGGGTACAAATGGATGTTCTTCTTTGTTTTGTCATTCTAATTTAACAGTCATTCCAATTAAAGTATATTCAAACAGTAGTATGTTTCACGTCTTCTTTTCAAACTTGAAGCTGCCTCGGGAAGCAACACAAGTTGCTGAACATTAAATATGAGTGTTAGACTCTGATCAATAGATCAGAGATAAAAGAACCTGCTGACAGGTTCTTTTGTCATTATTATTCATGATAATAATCAGTAATCAATCTAAAGTGATTATAACCCTCCAACGACCGAACTGTGTGTGTGTGTGTGTCCTGATTTTGTCCTTTGAAACATCTAAGAATCAACTCTGACTGCAACCAAACAAACCTTTATCAATCAGTGTGTGTGTGTGTGTGTGTGTGTGTGTGTGTGCTAATCGCCAATGGCCAGGTGAAGCTTTGCAGTCTTAGTTTGACACAGTGTTTGAAGGTCAACTTCTGCATTGCCACACGGACACACACACCCACACCGGTATGCAGCGCGCTGGCACACACGTGGCGGCTGCAGACCCTCAGGCGCAGTTTCAGGCTACGTTTTAATGGAGCAGTAAGGGTCAGATGGAGCGGAGAGAACAACGGGCCGCTTGGGTTCCCTGTGATCGGTGGTTCAGCAGGACTGGTGTGTGTGTGTGTGTGTGTGTGTGTGTGTGTGTGTGTGTGTCAGAGTGCAGAAGTTGACCTTCAAAACTGTGTCAAACTTTCCGCTCTCACACTGTAAACCTTCATCTGGCCATTAGCGATTAGCGATTAGCTAATGAGCCGTCACTAGCGACTAGCGGTTGGTTTCAGGTTCAGGTAGCTCTCAGCGTTCTTTTCAATCCGAACCGATACGCGGCAGCCTGAGGCGTTCTGACCCAAACGAGACCTCAAACCGTTCCGCCCAAACGCTACAAGCTGCTCCGCTGTCTCAACAAGACACACATTAACCTTCCCTCCGTTATTTTTCGGAGCAGTTCTCGCTCTTTGAAGCTTCCATTTAACCTTCATTTAACTGGCGTGTCGCGCGCTCGCCGGCGCCGCGTTCTGACAGCGGAGGCCTTTAGAAGTCAGAGACGGCCCGCGGCTACCGATGGCATTTCAGGACATCTGTCGGCTCCGTCGGCGGACGGTGAGTGAAGAGCTGCCGGTCGATCCCCGACGCCATTTTAACATCGCATGTATTTGTACAAGAGGTATACACAACCTGTTGTATGTTGTTTATCTATTCATTTATGTTGTTTTATAGTGTTTTATAGGGCAGAGGGAAGTTATGGTGTTGTTATTATTAATATATATGACTACTACTACTACTACTACTACTACTACTACTACTACTAATGATGATAACAACAAACCATTGGGGATGTTTGAAGGTGTGATTGACAGGTTGGTGTCCTTGTCAGTCAGCTTTTGTGACAGGGTTTGTGTGTTGTGACAGGGTTTGTGTGTTGTGACAGGGTTTGTGTGTTGTGACAGGGTTTGTGTTGTTGTGACAGGGTTTGTGTGTTGTGACAGGGTTTGTGTGTTGTGACAGGGTTTGTGTGTTGTGACAGGGTTTGTGTGTTGTGACAGGGTGAGACAAAGATCTGTTTCCTTGTTTTCATCCTGGTGACGACGTTCACTGTCTGAACTCTGTGTGACAGAACTCTGAGCAGCACCTAGGGGGCGCTGTCCGCCTGTGTTTCTCTGCCTACAAGTAGTTTTCTTTCTTCTTTTTTTACCTTTGATGTTTCATAGCGTCTTTTCAGAATGGTGAATACATGCAGGTAGTACTCAGATAGTACTCAGGTAGTACCTCTAACTATCAGGTGGTAGTACTCAGGTAGTACCTCCAACTATCAGGTGGTAGTACTCAGGTAGTACCTCCAACTATCTGTGTGGTGGTAGTACTCAGGTAGTACCTCCAACTATCTGTGTGGTGGTAGTACTGAGGTAGTACCTCCAACTATCTGTGTGGTGGTAGTACTGAGGTAGTACCTCCAACTATCTGTGTGGTGGTAGTACTCAGGTAGTACCTCCAACTATCTGTGTGGTGGTAGTACTCAGGTAGTACCTCCAACTATCAGGTGGTAGTACTGAGGTAGTACCTCCAACTCTCTGTAACACCTGTTGTCCCTCAGATGACGTCCCTCTGATGGACGTCCGGTGATGATGCTGTCAGCACTCCTCCTCGTGTGAAGGTCACCGCCGCGGTTCAGCTTTCAGCTCGTCCATTACTGGCGCCGTGTTTCGAAACCCGATCGAGTCACAACTTAACATGTCAAGACAAATGGGCGTCTCACTCAGTGTCGGCGATGTCGCTGCAGCAGGAAGTGGAGCGGTGGAGGAGGAGAAACGGGAGACGCTCTGACTGCTTTTACTTCTTTCACTTTGGGCTGAACTGACCTCCTCCCGTTTAGTTTTAGGACTTTTAGTCTCCTGTTTCTGTTTCCTGTGTTTCAGTTTATTGCTTCTGCACAATTTTGCTCGTTTCAGTTTTTTTAGGAGGTGATGGGTGGACGGGGGGGTGACGGTCCCACGCTGGGTCTGAACACGGAGAAAGAACGCCGAGGTTTGTGGAGCTCGTCCCGCTGTCCCTCCTGTGGACGAACCGTTGTGTCTTCAGGTCAAAGAACCATCCATCACACGGCGGCTCCACTGACGAACACCCAATTATCTCCTGCTCAGCTGACAAAACACACGTTGTACTCAAACACACACACACACACACACTCCCCCCTGAAACTGAAACTGAAGCTCTGAAGTTGTGGGTGTTTCACACGTCTCATCTGAAAATTAAAACAGTGAAGAAGAGATTTACCGGCGCGTCAGTGAAAGATGCTACATGTGTGAACGCGACAGCAGTGGAGTGTCAAATGAAACACGTTACACACGTCACCGTTCTGAAACGTCACAACCTCACAGCTGCTGTGGTGATTTCTGTCAAAGAACCACAGACGTCCAGCTGCTACGCTCCCATCGTTTGGGCGTTTCGTCCACATGAACCATTGATCATTGTTGATCATTTAGCAAGTGTGATCATTTTAAAACATCCTGGTTCCATCTCAGTGTGGACGTCAACGCCACATTCAGTTCCTTTACGGCTGACGTGAGCAGGAAACAACAGCGCTAATCCTACGACAGCGGGCCGCACACAGAAGAAGAACAGAGACGAGTGAACGCTCCGTTCAGAATCCACAAAGATCGACGGCGACAGGCGAAACGGCAGCATGGAGTGACGCAGCGGTTACCACGGTGATGGGAGACAACTGTTGTTCCTTGACTTCCCGTTCTGTCACCGACGAGTTCAAATCGGTTTCACAGAAACATTATAGGCGCCGTCCGTCTCCGTTGTTCCCTCGTAACGCGACAGACGTTTCATTTCTATGTAAAGGATTTGGATTCTTTGTCGTTTACTGGAACACGATGTAGAGGAGGAAGAAGTGTGGGGGCAACACGTCTGTGTTGTCGCGATGAAAATGTGAAAGAACTTTGACCCTGTGAGTGTTTGTCTCCCCAGTGACTCGTGACCAAAAGGTCAAAGTTCAGCTGTAATCACAGTGTTGTGAGGATGAAACGTTTATTTACAGCAACTGCACGTACGCGTGCTTGAAGTGTTTAAGCCGTTTGCTGGAGGAATTCTCCCCGCGTCTCCAGAGACTGATCACACTGCTAATGATCAGCCGTCGGTATTTTTAGTCGGTACAAGTCAGCGCAGGAGTTGGTTTTCAATTTCAGAAACGAGGAGAATAAAGCTGTCAAAGCTGCAACAGCTCGATAAAAGATGAGAAAAGCAGCGGCGTTCTCCACTGGTTGTTAAATTCACACAGTCACAAAGACAAACTATGTTCTGGTGAAGGAATGATCCGTGATCCTACAGTCTATCTACAGAGTGAAGACGTGCAGCCGTAAACACGTTCACCGTGCAGCCCAACCCACACGTTCCGTCACACTCATCACTGACGACTCTTTGGACAAATGTCGCATCAAGTGCAACTCACCTGCAGAAACTGCCGTCTGCAGCCTGACCACTAGGTGTCACTGGATCGGGCACACAGCCTCTTTCATAGGTAGCGTTGTTCTTCGGTCAGCTCCAAATGGACAGTTCACCACCTACCGCATTAACTGCACGAACACCAAACTCAGGTCAAATCCCGTGCGTCGTCCTACTTGGTAAAGGGACAAATGTTGAATGTTTCGTGGTTCCGATGAGAACCCAAAGTTCCCGACTCTGACCGGTCGTCTTCGTGACGTGGAACTTTGTAACCTGCAGCTCCTGAGCCGGAGCAGAGGGGACGTCCTCGTGTCGTCTTGACAGCCAGCAGTGTGTGTGGTCACAGGTCCAGTAGAATGTTCTGGTAAACGTACCCGGTGAGCTCCGGGTCACAACTCAGTCACCACACGTCGTCTTTGGAAAAAGAGAAAACACTCAGGGACAAACAGAATGTTCCGGTAGATGAATATTATTCATTTCATTGTTTGTGTTCACTCAACCTTTAGTTCGGTGCAGTTTTTCATGGTAGAGGTCAGTGTCCTCTGTCCTCTGTCCTCTGTCCACTGTCCTCTGTCCACTGTCGTCCGTCCTCTGTCCTTTGTCCTCTGTCCTCTGTCCTCTGTCCTCTGTCCTCTGTCCTCTGTCCACTGTCCTCTGTCCTCTGTCCTCTGTCCTCTGTCCTCTGTCCTCTGTCCTCTGTCCACTGTCCTCTGTCCACTGTCCACTGTCGTCCGTCCTCTGTCCTCTGTCCACTGTCCTCTGTCCACTGTCCTCTGTCCTCTGTCCTCTGTCCTCTGTCCTCTGTCCTCTGTCCACTGTCCTCTGTCCTCTGTCCTCTGTCCTCTGTCCTCTGTCCTCTGTCCACTGTCCTCTGTCCTCTGTCCTCTGTCCACTGTCCTCTGTCCACTGTCCTCTGTCCTCTGTCCTCTGTCCTCTGTCCTCTGTCCTCTGTCCTCTGTCCTCTGTCCACTGTCCTCTGTCCTCTGTCCTCTGTCCTCTGTCCTCTGTCCTCTGTCCTCTGTCCTCTGTCCTCTGTCCTCTGTCCTCTGTCCTCTGTCCTCTGTCCACTGTCCTCCGTCCTCTGTCCTCCGTCCACTGTCCTCTGTCCTTTGTCCTCCGTCCACTGTCCTCTGTCCACTGTCCTTTGTCCTCTGTCCTCTGTCCACTGTCCTCTGTCCTCTGTCCACTGTCCTCTGTCCTCTGTCCTTTGTCCACTGTCCTCTGTCCTTTGTCCTCTGTCCTCTGTCCTTTGTCCTCTGTCCTCCGTCCTCTGTCCTTTGTCCTCTGTCCTTTGTCCTCTGTCCTCTGTCCTCTGTCCTCTTCTGTTTTCACATAAACTGACAGATCTCAACCAGACTTCAACAATTCACTTTATCCTGAAATGAAGATGAATTCTGCAGTTTTCTTTCCGTCCCCGTCCGTCCCCGTCCGTCCCCAACGTCCGTACGGATGAGGACGGTCGTTCTTTCAGACTCGTGTCACGTCCCCTCCAGGCCCCAGAAATGGAGTTTGACTGGGCCTGCTCTCCTCCGTCCTCCGGGGGCCGTAT
>CAAKHB010006858.1:0-10826 GCA_901007665.1 Aeoliscus strigatus
ACACACAGACACACACAGACACAAACACAGACACACACAGACACAAACACAGACACACACAGACACAAACACAGACACAAACACACACACACACAGACACAAACACAGACACACACAGACACACACAGACACAAACACAGACACACACAGACACACACACACAAACACAGACACACACAGACACACACACACACACACACAGACACAAACACAGACACACACACACAAACACAGACACACACAGACACACACACAGACACACACAGACACAAACACAGACACAAACACAGACACACACAGACACAACACAGACACACACAGACACAAACACAGACACACACAGACACACACACACACACACACAGTCACAAACACAGACACAAACACAGACACACACAGACGCAAACACAGACACACACAGACACAAACACAGACACACACAGACACACACACACACACACACACACACAAACACACACACACAGACACAAACACAGACACACACAGACACACACACACACACACACAGACACACACAGACACAAACACAGACACAAACACAGACACAAACACAGACACACACACAGACACACACAGACAGACACAAACACAGACACAAACACAGACACACACAGACACAAACACAGACACACACAGACACACACAGACACAAACACAGACACACACAACACACACAGACACACACACACACAGACACACACAGACACAACACAGACACACACAGACACAAACACAGACACAAACACAGACACACACAGCCATGACACACCCATCTTCCCCCGACGCCAAAAGGTGAAGCTGCAATGAAACATTGATTGCACATCCCGCCGACACACACACACACACACACACACACACAGACACACACACACACACATCCTTGTGGAACAACACAAGGCTTTTGCCAAAGACAAGTCGACCTCATGAATATTCATGTTGCCAACTCTTGTAGCGACGCTACAGAATTAGCTGAGATCAGCGCTGAGAAATCCCCCTTGTGTGAAAACACACTCGTCCACTGGTGTTCACTGCTCCTCCGTCGTCTCTGACATCCCACCCGCCCACGCACACCCAAATGTTGAAATCACACAAGAACTGAAAACCACCTACATGCCTCCACGGTTCCACGGTCTGGCTGGGACTGTGATCCACATCTTCATCGCCTTCAAAGGCCCCCGCCCCCTCCAGACCTCAGGTCGGCCGACGGACGTTCTCCGTCCCATGAACCGATCTGCTGAGCAGCTACGGACGTTGGCCTCTGCACGGCCCAAACGCATCACAGCTCTTTGACACTTCCACAGTGTTCTCGCTTCTGCTGATGAGTCACGGCTTCTCATCCTGTCCTCAGATGGCTCCGAGCCACGCGTTCAACACCTGCTTTTTCGACTCGGCCTCGAGTGTCCACAGAAGCTTTGTGGAAACGACAGCCGACCTGAGGCCGCTGACAGCTGAGCCTCTGTGTGCTTTTAATGGGTGAATGTGGGTGACGCACACACAAGTGGAAGTCACAGTCTCAGTGTAGGCTTCGAAACCGTCTCTATTTATTGAACGACAAAGGAGTGAATCCTTTACTTGAGTCAAGACGTGTATCTGATCGTCTAAATCACAGGTGTCAAACTGCGGTCCTGGGGGGCCGCTATCCTGCTATCCTGCAGGTTTTAGATGTCACCCTGCTCCTCCCTCACCTGAATTAGTCTCTGTGAAGTTTTGTTGAGTCCTGGTAACGATCTGCTGATTGGAATCGGGCCTGTAGGAGCTGGGTGACATCGAAAACCTGCTGGACAACGTACAGAATAAAACTAATAGAAACAAACAAATGTTGGAAACATGAGAGACATGAACAGCACATGGCACTCGGTCCTCAGACACAGGTCGGGCTGTGGAGAAACCCCAAAGAACCTCTCACAGCTGACAGCAGGTTTGTCAGCAGCAGAGGTCTGAATGACTGAGACAGAACGTCCTGAGAGGAGAAAGAGATGGAAGGAGAACGGCTGGGACGTGAGCGGAGCAGTCGTTTCAAACGGGAGGGGGGGGGGGGTTCCCCTGACAGCCTGCTCAGCCTCCCATCACTTTCACCAGTTTAAGGGAATTAAGGTCACGTCCGCTCCAGCAAGCGTCCCGTGAGACGCCCGGCTCCCATTTCATCATGGAGATTCCTTGAAAGGACAAAGTAATACGAACCGGATCCGACATCGACATCTGAACGGAGGACCGAGTAGTTTCCATTGTCAGTTCATTCCACAGTTCTTTCTTTCAAATCAGCTTTTTCCCTGACAACAATTACAATCCTAGCTTTTCCAAATAAAAGTTTTCAGAAGCTCATTCCATGTTGAGAGGTTTGGAGTGGATCTGTGAACCCTCAGGACTACGTTCAAAATAATTCCAGTTTACACATCAGGTCAGCTTTTATTTATAGAGCACCACTTCACAACAACGCTCACCTGAAACTGCAGCTCTTAGCGACGGAGGAGTGGAAAATACTACCAATAATTATCATGAGTAATTACTAGCAGCGCTGGAGCCCTGATGGTACGTGAAGTCACTGATCGCTGGAGCTAGACACAATGACTCGGTGTTATTCTTCTTTACCGTGCATGAGTGCATATGGCACCACAGAAAAGGCAGCTACGGTGTGTTACATAACCTCATGTAACATGGACAAAGTCACCTGCAGGCTTTTCACGTTCTCTGTGCACATTTATGAATGAAGGGCAGAGTGAGCGCAAGAAAGAAGTGCATTAAGTGATGTCACTGACCCACCCAAGGAAAGTGTTGAGTAAAAGCACCCGGCGGCGTTTCTTTACAGACTTTATACAAGCTTCATTTCAAATGTTGCCTGCGTCCATCTTACTGTTCCAGTAGCTTCTACTGTCCAGTGAAAAGCCTGTTTGTGAGTGAATGTGTGCACACGTCCTGCACAGTGTAAAGTAAAAAACAACAACAAGAATTAACACGCTGCAAACTGCACGTCACAGTCCACTGGAACCGCTTGGGTCTGATTGTAACAGTACTACGAGTAGTAACCGCAGTAACAGTAGTAACAGTACTGAGAGTCGTAACAGTACCAAGATGAGTAACAGTACTGAGAGTAGTAACAGTACTAACAGTACAGAGAGAAGTAACAGTACTAACAGTAGTAATAGCATTAACAGTACTGAGAGTAGTAACAGTAGCAACATTAGTAACAGTACTAAGAGTAGTAACACTACTAAGAGTACTAACAGTAGTAGTCACAGTACTAACAGTAGTGACAGTACTAACAGCAGTGACAGTACGGACAGTACAAACAGTAGTACTAGTAGTGCTGTACCTGTTACTACACAGTGTACGTGCCTGTTCCATTCCGTCACATTGTGTTCAACCATATGATTTGAATTTGCGTGGAGGACTGGGACCCTTCAACCCCTTGAACTGAGCTGTGCAGGAAACAGAGGAAATGGAACAGAATACACTGTACATGATTACAAGTCACAGATACAGGAATCTGTGAAGTACTGCGTGTGCATGCACCACTCTTTGCTTCCACTCTATTTATTTCTTTCACAGTTTAGGACAGCTCAGTTGGGTGGAGTTACAGTAAACAGTCAATATTCAGTCACAGTTACACCAGCTCCTCAACTCATGTCCTGTTGTTCCTACAAACGGACCCATGGCCCCCTCTCCTCACCTTGTCATTATTAACTCTCGTCAACAACTGCTTGTACAACATTATTTTTTATAGTTCAATTCATTTTTGTAATCTGGTGGAGATGTACTCTTCCATCACCTAATCAGCTGTCTTTCTTCCACATATCAATCTAAGTGGTTTGACATATTCCCTTAAAAACCATTCTTTCCTACAGCCGGGTGGTTCCATTTGTTTTGAATGTGGGACACCACACCTTTTGTTTACTTCTCTCCAGACCTCCTTTGAATAAGTCAGTATCAGGTCTGAAGAAGTTTCCCGTCCACTGGTAAATCGTCTTTTAGATAGCACATCTAGCAGGTGGAAGGGGTTCTCTGTGGTTCCATTTTAATCCAGTTCAGCCTTGTTTTTTTGCCCACTCTCTTGATTAGATAAATCAAAAAGGAGTAGAATTCAGGTAATTATTCAATAATAATAATAATAATAATAAAGACCCACTGGAATAAACCAACTGTGTTTGTGCCAGATTAATGTGTGTCTGCTGTCTGAGTGTGTGTGTGTGTGTGTGTGTGTGTGTGTGTGTGAATGCTCATTAATCTGTTCTCTCTCTCTCTCTCTCTCTCTCACTCCAACACACACACACACACACACACACACACACACACACACACACACACACACACACAGGCATGCGGACAAAGCAGGCCATCAAAAAGTAACCCCCCCTGCACCCGATAAGGATCAGAGAACAGTCTCATTAAGGCTGGCCGCTCTCCAGAGCCTCCATTCCCTTTTTTCTTGATCCAGACACTGAGAAAACAACACACTTTGTAAGTTGTCAAAAGGCCGCCACTTTAAAGTTATTTTTATCCACCTAAAACGGAGTCGAGCAGGGAATTCCTCTGAGGAAATATTTTCACAAAGGCAGAGGGAGAGGAACCAGAGAGTACCTGTCTGCGATGTGCTCCGTCAGCATCCTGTCAACGGTGCACCGCTAATTAGGACTGCAGCCAAATGGCTTGGTGAGCTTTTCTGTTTCCCACTCCACTGACAGACACACACCCTCACATGAACACACACACACACACACTGATCCAGAGAAGAGGAAGTTGAAATATGCTACAATTGTTGATATAAGAAATATTCAAGTGAACCAGTGGGAACAACTGATATTCTGGAGGTGAAAGGGAGGAAAAACGAGGAAGAACGTCTGACCCCTGACCCCTGACCCCTGACTGCTCCCAACTGTAAGATCTTTCATGAAGGAAATTAATCGAAGCTGCTCTTGAATACAGAGAAGGTTGTGATATATCTTTTTGTACAATGAGCTCATACTGAGACAAACCAAAGTCATCTCACTAGTTTCATACTGATCCCGTGTTGGGCACGTGATGCTGAGGTGGAGGTTGGTCTCCTTGGGCACAAGACAATAAACATGACGCCTGTCCGACGTATCAGACGTAATCAGACGTAATCAGAGTGACAACTTTGCTGCCATTGCTGGATGGAAGCCACACACCCCCACCCACCCAAAGAGAAACAGCACACCACAGTGTCTACACATACGGGGTTACAGTGTCAAGCTGTCGAAATGTCAACGAGATATACAGTATATAAGTAAAAGAATCGGTCCAGGTCTAAGTCAGGGTTTAAAGGTGACAAACCAGGTGCAGCGTACACCGTTTGAAGCCATCAACACCGCTCAAAGCCATTTGACCTCAGGGTGAGGGAGTGAACAACAACAACCAGAATGCACTGGGCTCGTTACCTTCAACCACAGGAACAAAACACATCGGCTGTTGCAGTTTGTGTGTCACACTGCTCATTGCTTTGCCTCTGCTAGGACATCACTTGGTGGACAGTAAAGTCTCGGGTTGCCAAGGTAACCGTACATACATACACACACTATTATAATCCGTTCGTTAAAGAAATGTGGCGATGCCCTTCAGCAGAAAACATGTGTATATCAAACTAAAAGTCACAAACCTGGATTCTAATTCGATAAACGCAACTGGCTAAGGGCTGGGGCGGGGTGGGGTGTCCCATAGATCCCCTCATGGAGCAGAGCATGCGGACCCCAAGAGGGCAGACGTGTTGTGTTCCTCTCAGACATGCTCTGAGGCCTCCCACGGACAACATGCACATTTTTGTCAGTTCCTACACAGCGGGGCTGCACCCTCCATCAGTTTCAGCACAGGGTGGTTAAAAATAAAGTCTCTCCAAACCCCAGACGACGTGAAAAGACCACTGATGCATACGCCTTAATGGTGGAATGTGACAGGCAGGAGAGAAACTCCGTTGTGCATGGAGGCAGAAATGATCGACACCATTTCACGTCTCAGGCAGTTGTCGTAATTTCAGGTCCCAGTGTGCGATGACACACGAAAGCAGGGCTGTCAAACATCTGGCCCACGATGTGGTCCCCTGGGAAGAAGTTACACGCAAAACATCAACGGCAACTTTTGCATCTCAGTAAATTAGAATATCATCAAAACCTACGGATATTTTCTAGTGTTGTTTCCTTTCATTTTGAAAAGAAATGAACACTTGTAGCGAATCCGTCTGTGTGCGATGAATGTTTAGTTCAAGATGTGTTTCACTTTTGAACTGATTTACCTGGATTGTACATGATGTACATTTCAAATAACCCCAAGATACTGATGAGTTATTTCATCATAATGTCACATGTTTTTCACCGGTTACAGACCTTTATGTTCACCCCCCCTGGCCCGTGAGCTGCTGATGGGGGGATGTGTAAATGAAGAAAGAGATTTCAGGTTGTTAATACTGTAAAATGAGTGAAGTTCAACTTATCACAAAGGGAACATGGGTGGTTGTTCTCTTCAGGGGATCATGCTGTCAGAGTCTGACGCCTCTGATCCAAGTAGCAGACAGCAGACATCTGTTAAGTCAAACATGTTTATGACCCGTCCAACTTTCTAACAGCTGAAGAATCATACAGAGGGATGAAAATGTCCGTCTGGACTGAGCACCATTTTGGAACAGCAAGTGAAACTTTGGAACACAGCAGTGACGTGCGGTCAGGGGAGGCGTCATCATGACAAAAAAAAAGAAAAAAGAAAGTGTACATGAATAAATATTAAAATTTTAAAAGTGCATTTGCAGTATGACTACACATTTCTGACATTTTATTGAGTAAAAGTTGCCCTATTTGAGGGTAGAAACCCCGGGTGAGGCACCGGCGAACTGTGCCTCACGTCTGACTCCATGATCCAATACAAACTGGGTTGCATGCCGCGTGCCCGTCTCTGTTCCTCAGCATATCGCCAATATGAACTTTACAGAAATATTCGTGATACACCATGACTTTCTTCAGTCTGTGTAATGTCTTTTATGTATGTGTGAGGGAACTACTCCTGATGATCGCATGATAAAATGCAGAGAAAAAGTCAGCAGGTGAGGCAGGCAGTACTCTGCCTCAACTCAAGGGGGCGTACGCATTTCTCGCTGCAGTGCTGGCTTCAACAGCCTGTGTTGAAGCCAGCATAAATTTTTGGCCTTAAAGAATTCTTCTTTTTTTCTTATCATTTTGATAGGCAAACTTTATTAAAATTTATTAAAGCACCAGAATTTAAAGTTTGAAAAATAACTGTAAAATAAAATCACTTAAAAATCACATTTTAACTGTAGGTCCAAATTACATTTGTGCTGCACACATCTCTGTACTTTAATTTGTTTACAGTATATATGAATTGCTCTATCCATAGCTATTGAAGAAAGTTCTTTGTTGACAAATAGGTTCTTGTGTGTATGTTTGTGTTGGTTTGTGAGTGTAATTGAAAGAGGAATGCTGATGGGATATGAACCATAATCAGTAGTTGTATGCTGTTGGATGAAGAGTGAAATAAGATGCTTTTTTTCAGTTCTTACAATCTGACTCTGGAGGAGTAAGTGCCCCACCAGCCATGAACCTCACCGCACGTCACTGGAGCACAGAGGGTCTCATTCACCAAACGTTAGCAGAAGGAATTTGTGTGTAAACTATACGTAAATATCCTTATTCATCAATATTTTAGTTGCTCCAATCTTTGTAGCTATGACCAAAATCTACACCTGCTGCCGACCTCACGTAGCGCTTGGGTTGATTTAACAACACACATAAATAATGATTGTCACTAGTGGAAATGACCATTTTAATGACACACATGACAAAAGAGTGAAAAATATAAAACTAACTTCATTCACACTTCAAACCTTCAGTCAGTGAACGTCCAGCTGATCTGGGATGAAACGTCTTGTTGAGCGCTGTGACATGGTTCTACAATGCAGATACAACGGGTTTCATTCCTGACACGTTCACATAAAAACTTAGTCTACTAAAACCCTCGCATTTTTAAAAACTGTCCATCAGACATAGGAGGAGGAGGAGGTCCACAGCAACTATCACATCGCCCCCATAACTGGGGAGACCTCTGTCAGGAACTATTCTGGACGGCTCCATCAGACAGCTCCGCCCTCCAGACGCCCGCCAACTGGGCTATTCCACAGGAACGCGCCACGTGTCCCACCAGGTCCCCGTGTCACAACGTTTCACGTCACACACGTTTCACCACAGATCGGTTGGACGTCGACGGAATCAACCGTTTTCCTCTTTATGTCAAAGTCTTCAGCAGATGGAGCCGTGGCGTGTCCGTGTGCAGTCTGTGGCACCGACGACACCGTCGTGTTTCATCTCGCTCTGAATCCTCCATCACTTCTACTGCTGCTGTGGGCGACAGGGAAATGAACTCTGGCATCAGTTCACCGGACCTGTCACCAGTCTCCTGTTGGAACGTCTGTGTGGACAGAAAACCAACACAGATCATACGACATGGCCTCTTTCCAGATCTTTAGGTGATCTTGAAATTCACCAACTCCCCCCATCTTAAAACTAGTAATTACCAACTAATTTAAGTGAATGTGTTTTATTCTTTTGTCATGTGTGTCATTAAAATGGCCATTTCCAGTGGTGACAATCATTATTTATGTGCGTTCTTAAATCAACCCCAGCGCTACGTGTGGTCGGCAGCAGGTGCAGATTTTGGTCGTAGCTACGAAAAGACCGGAGCTGCTAAACTATTGATGAATACGCAGATGCACGTAAAAGTTGACATACAAATTACTCACGTTTGGTGAATGAGATCCAACATTCACAGAACTCTGTCACCCTCCCCCCAGGGGACTGGACGTCTCTCCACCTCTGTCATCGGTCGTTGGCTTTTCAGGGGCGGAGACTTTGGAGGAACCCAACTAATGGTCCACATGCAGCAGGAACGTCTGATGATTTAAAATGATCAAAGATTAAAAAAAAAAAAAGTTCTTTGTGTTCCACTTTCATCTTAACATAGAAGGTAGGAAGGCGGCGTTAGGAGGCGGGGACAGTTCTGCGTGTGCTAAACTGCTACTACTGCAAGCAGCCATCTTGGACTCTGATCTCGGCGTCCTCTGAGGTCGCCTGATAATCAGTTCAGGACTTGTTCCATTGGGCAACTTCCTGTCCTCAGGTCCTTCGCGGCAACTCAAATCCAACTTCATGCTGCATTCCAAAGTGGATGGAAAACGCAGTGACTGCGACAGCAGCACAGATGTGAATCAAACAGAGTGAAGGGGAAATCCCTCTGCAGTCATGACTGCGTTGAACGGATGTGGACTCTACATAGTGGTCTACATTTACACTCGTAGCTCCACGCTGAATTTCGCCGCTGTGTGTCACATTTTCTGCTCATTCGTTGTCTTTGTTTACGTCAAGCGATAGTGACTGAAAGCGATTGGATGTTGTTCCTGGCAGCAAGATCTGCATCTGCGGAGGTTAACGGAGCCGCGACGTGTCGCTGTCTTTGTGGAGAGCCGCCGTGGGTACGCCACCCGTTTGACACAGCTCGGCCTCGGGGCCCGGCTGAGCCGCTGCCGCTTGGGAACTTGTCTTGTGATTGAGTTGTGACCTGAGGTTGAACAGACCTCCTTCTGTCCACTTCCTACATCATCCAAGAAGTAGATGGAGGAGGAAACTGTCCTGACTCTTACAGCTCTATGGAACAGACCGACACCGTGGGAGTTGAACTGGTCTGTTCCCTCAACATAAAGACGAGAACGGTATTACAACAGTGGCACTAGGCTGACTGTTGAGCACTAAATAACGTGGTTTAAAGGACAAACTGACAAACAACCACTGGGTGAAACTGGGTGCCTCAACGAAAAAAAAAAACAGGAGAAAAGTGGTTCAGTCCCGTCTGACAAACTCAACACGTATTAACAAACGATCAAGTTTCACAATCAGGCACCCTGACTGATGTGGCATCTTCCAATCACAACACAGCTCCCCCAGGAGGATGGGAGTATCACTTCACCTGGGGTGTCATGCTGGGCTCCTTGAATAACGTGTGTGTGTGTGTGTGTGTGTGTGTGTGTGTGTGTGTGTGTGTGCTGGAAAACAGGAAGTTCAGAGACTAAATCCACAGTGAAGAACATGAGAATCATGAAATAAAGAGGTATAAAAAGGTGTTTTGAAGCGTCCCCCGATCTCGGAGGATAACCGTCGACCGTCGACGACAATTTGAGCGACAGCAAACGTTCAGGTGTTAAAATGAGTCAATAAGTGTGTGAAGGTCTCTAACACACAGGGTTGATGGAAGATGGACGTTCTCCATCTGTGTTTCAGGTTACGTGTTCCTCCGGTCAGCCTCTCCATTCACCACTTGCTCCATCCCTTTAATGTGAACTCATGGATAATATGTGCATTTAACATTCTCTTACACAATCAGCATCAAACGTGCACGCCCACGCTCAGGCCCGGAGCGCAGCACACGCAGGGATGCGCAAAGAGAAGCACATGCAGAGTCTCCTGGAAACAAATCAGGACACAGAGGCACACAGGACGTGACACAAAGGGTCAGTAAACGGTTCTGGTCCTGGTTCTGGTTCTGGTTCTGGTCCTGGTCCTGGTTCTGGTTCTCATTGAGTAGAGAAGGGGCTGACGGCCACCAGAACCTGGCTCAGCACAGGAGCAGTAGAACATTTGGACCAGATTCAACCAGCAGCACGCTGATGAGACGAGATCATCAACAAGACACTGTGTGTGTGTGTGTGTGTGTGTGTGTGTGTGTGTGTGTGTGTGTGTGTGTGTGTGTGTGTGTGTGTGTGGAGACGAAGCAGGAATGAAGGAAGGTTCCAGAGAGATGGC
>CAAKHB010006862.1:0-13691 GCA_901007665.1 Aeoliscus strigatus
TGTGCACACACGTGTACATGCACACACACACACACACACACACCACCCTCCACAGAACACCGCCACTGCAGCACTGCTACCTGTGTCAGCCTGGACAGGATGCACAGGGGGTGGAAGTGAAGCATGGGAGGGGACGAGGCTAAACGCTGGTGAAGGAGGAGATCCGAAGAGCAGAGACGGAGGAGTTACAGAGAGAGAGAGAGAGAGAGAGAGAGAGAGAGAGAGTAGGGGGCGGACAGAGGGGGGGCTTTAGTACCTAAAGAGAAGAATGTTCTTGGCTTGTTTTCCTGAGGCTGCCTGAGTCAAGAGGACGAGAGCCGAGGAGGAAAGAGGTCGGAAGGTTGGACTCAATTCTCTCTCTTTCTCTCTCTCTCTCTCTCTCCCTCTCTCCCTCACACGCACGCTCGCTTTCTGTCTTATCTGCAGAGATTAGTTCTCTCCTGACCAACGGTAACAATTGTTGGTTTGCACCTTTTCATTCAGACTTGTTTTCATATTGTGTGTGTGTGTGTGTGTGTGTGTGTGTGCGTGTATGCAGCCAGCTATGATTTTTTTACCGTTTATGTCTCGTATTTGCAGTTGTAAAACACCTCAGACTGTACATTTGGTTGTACACCTCCGTCAGTGTCCCTTCCTGCTGCAGTTAAAGTCTGTTAAAGTGTAACAAAGTGTTTGACCTTAAGATCTGTCACATAGCTTTGCATGATACACAAAAAATACACACAAAGGTCTGTGTATGTTATCTGTGTGTGTGTGTGTGTGTGTAAAGCATGAATGGCTGCGATCCAACAGGTGGTTTTGTTTGTGGTTTATGCTGAATCATGTGTGATGGTGCTGCAGGTACGGTGGTAACGTAATGCGCAAGTAAACAGGAAGTTTAGTGGCGATGCAGGTTATCAACCTCTGTGTATCAAGGTGTATATTCTATTCAAAATCAAAAAATCTAAAGCGTTTTCACTGCATTCTGTGTAAAATACTTCTACTCAATCCATGACTGAACAGGTTTATTTTGTTTTCAGCTCCATCTCGCATGCTGAATGTTGAAAATGGCAATTTATATTCCGGCGTGAGGACGAGGAGTCGTGACGAAGGCCCTGCACTGTCTCTCAGCCGCAGTGACCGGGCGCTGTTGGCCAGCAGTGACTCAGGTCTCTCCGTCGGGTCGCAGCGGTGGACTGGAGCCTGGCAGAGTAAAGGGGCCGCGCAAGAGAGGTGTACCGAGGCAGGGAGGCTGGTCTCTGGGATCCAGAGCGAACTGGCTCAGCCCCTCCTGGAGGTCATGACAGAGCTGGCCTCAACCAGCAGAGGGGAGGGGGGCATGGCTGCCGGTGTGAACGACTCCAGAGAGACGTCATCCAGCGAGCGGGAGACCGACATCCTGGAGGACGGGGACTACGCAGCCGCTCATGTGTCAGATGGCTCCACCAGACTTTGTTCCCTGCTGTCTGAAAATCTTCCGGAAGTGCAGCCGGATCACAAGGCGCACTTGTGGGTTCAGCAGCAGATGGTCAACCCCCGGACAGACAACTACCTGACAGTGAGTGTGGATAATATGTCAAACGGAGGGACAGCAGGGACGGCGGCGGTGGTGCCGGACACCCCGGCTCGAGGCACCAGCAGCAGGGAGGCAGTGCAGAGAGGTCTGCTGGACGAGGAGGCACACACACCAAACACACAAACCACACTCCACGAGCAGGAGCTGGCGACGACGGACATCGATGAGTCCATTGAGCAGCTGAACCAGCTCATCCTTGACTTGGACCCCACCTTTGTTCCCGTCCCCACCCGCTGCACCCCACTGTCCAGATCCACATCCCTTCAGATCAACAGCCTCAGCCGCAAGGGAAACCCTCACCTGAGCGGTGAGAACCCTGAGACTAATCTCAGCTTCTTGATTAAATCTTAACAAGAATATTTGTATTATTTCTAATCAAGAAGTCTCATTTCTAGTCATAAATGTATTTACACTCAAAATAGTACGCATCACCTGAAAAAAGCAACTTGTTTATAGGCAATAATAAGAAAAAAGCACTTGTTCCATTGTCAGATTTTTCTTTTGCTTGGAACAAGTCAGTTTTTCAGGTGCTGAAAATTATTTTAAGTGTAAAGAGTTTTTTGACCCGAAGTTAGACATTTAGATTATAAATGACAGCTATATTCTTAATTCACTTTTGAAGCGAGGACCAATCACAGATGAATGGTGCATTCCACCTGCAGTGGACGTACGGGCCGGTAACTCACTGCGATGGCCTTTGTGGTTGTAAACCGAGTTGTTTGCGTTCCAGTTTCATCACAACAGTCAGTCAGAGACAAATCAGTTCTTATGTTAGTGTATTAATGTGTGTTAACCACACATGTCACCGTTCCACGTACAGTCATACTGTAACGACATTCCACCTTCTTGGATTCGCAGCTCAGATCCTCTGAGTTGGACCAAAGTCTGAGACGGATGTACAACGTTGGGAGGGCGTTCCACTTAGCAACATATTATCAGAGGCTCTGAAACAACTTGGACTGCAAGGGGAACGCGCTAATTTTCAAACATTCTGTGAATCAGAATCATGTGAATCAGTTGACACATTTTTTTACATTCTTCCCACCCTGCTGACACACATAATTTATTCGCACCTACGTCCAGATGCAGTTCTACCGTGACCTCCAGCCCTGATTTAATGTCCCTCAGAGCAGCTGCCCCACCAGTTCACCCCCCGGGGGCCGGTGCGTCATGTAAGCACTCTGACAGCTGAGTGGCCATGACAGTGGTCATGGTAGCGGCCATGACAGCCCCTGAATCACGTCTGACAGGCGCTCGTCCCCTCAGGTTGGGGGTGTCCTGCAGCCTTGAAGCAGCGCCTGCTTACATTCTACACGTCAATTCAAAGACAGGTCTCGTTAGTTCTTCACCAGTGGAATGTTAGCACAGGAAGTGGAGCGTGTGTGTGTGTGTGGAGGTGGATATTTCCCAGCGGCTCAGCTGAAGCAGTAACTAATAATTCACCACGCAGTTACCGTGACAATCAGTGTGTGTGTGTGTGTGCGCGCGCAAGACTGTTCATAATGTGTGTTTTCAGTTCAGGAACTTGTAAGCGAGCAGGAATGCGTTTGAAGTTTGACACAAACACCTTGCATCATCCTGTCCCTCTTCTAAGAGACGAGATCCAACTGTGGCGTCTGTCACAGTGTGATGCGCCGCCATCACTGTCACACTCAGCAGAGAGTTGTCCGTTGCTCTGACGATGAACCAGACGCTGGCGGCTGTGTGTCTCTGTTTTGACGGACATGTTAATGTTTTTTCACACCTCATTTAGCTGCCCTGCGCTGGTGTGGAGATTGTGCATTTCAGAGAGCAAACAGACGTTCAGTCTTTAGAATGAAGCATGTTTTATGACGTGTGAGCGCCGGTTAAAGTCTGACGAGAGTTAGAGACATTCAACTTAAAGTTTGTTGAGGTGGAGTGAAGGGGATGAGTCAGTGGACAGCTGTGAGGTGAGAATCTCATTTGTGTATTTGTAAGATAATAGTTACAAATAACAACATGAACATCAAACGTCAGACCCAAATCAACTAAAATAGTCATTACTTCTTCCTCATTTGTGCAGTTTTAGTATAAAACTCATAATGTAAAACGTAGACTTCATATAACATCTGGAATCCTACAGACATGAAGCTATCATGTGATACCAGTGATGTCATTATAAAACTGCTAATTCAATAAAGAGTAAAGAAGTTTAATCTAATAATCACATGCAAATATTTGAAGCAGATATAACAGGATGTTATTTTTGTAACAGTGTATCAAACTACAATATTTTTTGTCGAAATAAACATCTGTGGTGATGAGAACGCACACACTGATGTGTGTGTGTGTGTGTTCTCACAGGAGATGTGCAGCTGATTGTCTCAGCAGATGTTCTTCAGTGATATTCCACCATCTGGTCACAGTCTCGATGGGCCTCACAGGCTCCATCCTAACGATAAACACAAGCTTTTGTCAGGGAACAAACACGGCGGCGGCAAACACACATCAGCGCATCATCACCCTCTGTTGTCAGTCAGGACGTCGTTCAGACTGTCTCGTGTCACCCTCTCTGTCTCCTCAACAGGCTGGAAGCAGCAGAAGCAGCTCAGCAACGTGACGGACTACGCCGGTCTTTACAGCCCTGGATGGCGAGGGGGCGGAGCTGAGAGCTCCTCCCACTCAGCAGCTCAGGTAAAACTTCCTGTGTGTGTGGTTTGATTGTCAAACCATCTCTGTCCTCGTCAACCGATCTCACTGCTCTGCTGGATCAATGCTCTGACTGTTTTCATCAACACACCGCCTGAGGCCACACACACATCACAAGACGGGTATCTGCTGGTGTGTGTGTGTGTGTGTGTGTGAGTGTGTGTGTTTGTGTGTGTCTCCTCCAAAACTCTCCAAAACCCTGACGTTTCCTCTGTTTCGTTTCTGTTTCCCAGCATGAGCATCACTATGAGAGCAACAGCGTCGCTCATACAGATGTTGCTATCACCGTCCCGCCCACGCCAGCGTTCCCTGTGTCTCCTCCAACACCGTACGGTACGACATCATCTCACACTGATCTCTGGCTGTTTCCTTTGGGATTCTCATCAGTGGCTTCCTGCCTCCCCCACAGTGAAGACCTTCTCTGCGTTTTCTCTGCTCAGGACCGTCGACCAGTGGGACAGCAGTTCTCCAGGTACACTTCATCCGGAGAATGTTTGTGTGTGTGTGTGTGTGTGTGCATCTGTGTGTACACTGTTTTTTCTGCTTGGCTGGTGAGGAAGTTTGAGCTTGAATGGTCCTCACTGCTGCTGGACAGGGTTCAAGAGCTGGCTGGAATGTTCTCTTGGCATAATAGAACAACGCACACACACACACACACACACACACACACACACCTGACTGGTGCTGGTCATGTGGGCTGTGTTGTTGGTAAATCGTGTTGGCAGCATCATATGTCTGTGTATGTTGTTTTTCTGATCGGCGCAGCAGCAGCTAATGCTGCGTTAGTTAATAATAGCTGAGGGTGACAGAGGAAAGACGGCTGCTGGCAGGAAGTCCACTCATGTCCTGTTCTGGGAGGGGATGGGCAGGGGGGGTGGGGGTTCTCTCGACATCCGGAGGGACCTAGGCTTGAAGAGCTACAGACGGAATGTACCACACGTCACAGAGTTGAGCGCATTCAAACCACAGCAGTCGTCCAATCACATGACCGTAAAACCAGAAAATAAATAAAGATGTGTTTTTAAGAAACGGGCCGACTCAGCCTCATGCGCACGGACAGCGTGTTCCCTCCAGAGCAGCAAACACACAACCTCCTCTGTGTTTCAAAGCCGCGGGTCAACAAATCTCAGCGACTTGGAATGAGACGTGACGTGCCGCAGCTTCAAACACTGCTGACGTTGGCATGCTAACCAGATAGCATCAGCTCGTCTCTCTAGACAGCAGCAACATCTGTCCAATCAGGAAGTGGAAAGCTCCCCCGTCATCATACGTCCGTCTGACATGGACCAGAATCCAAGTTGGCGTCAGTAGTCCAGTATTATTTATTATCTATGCACAGTTCTTGGGACATAGTGTTAGTTTCGGTGTGATGCTGCACCCTTGTGTCTGGGGGAGGGAGTACCAATGAATGTGACGAGCAGATGAGTCCACATGTGACAGACGCCTTGAACCACTGGAACATGTGACTGAATGAAGCCTGAATGATAAAATCTTGTCTGTGACGACAGCGTGCAAATCTGTCCTTGACGTGTGACTATGACCTTTGCGTCCGTGTTGATTGAAAACCCAGCTGATGTTGATGATGGTGTTTTCCCAAGCAGCCCACGCAGATACGTCTTTAAAGGGCGTGTCTGCCTGTTTATTGTCAACATGTTTATGAGGATGGAGCAGAGAGGAGGTTCGATATAGGCAATGATCAAAGTGAATTAACTCCCATTTTCACAGTCAGACACCAGTTTCCTGTTTGCTGCTTTCAAACCAGACGTCTGGGAAAGAATTCACCCGTGGGGACGTTTAAAGTCCTTGTTCCAATAGGCTTTTATTTGATGTTTACAGCGATTAGTGAGATCACGGACTGACCTGAAGCGGCTGTGAAGTGGAGACAGATTCCTGCTTATCTCACAGGATCTCTGCTCCTAGTCTGTCACGTGTTCACGTGTTTGAAACAGACATTCATGTTTGGACACACACGTCTGAGTCCACATCAATCCATCTGAAATGGGAAACACAGCATAACTGATGCGCTTCGGTCAACCTCCATGTGAGTTGAGCGTTCCAGTGGTGCTGGAAACGTGTGTGACTTGTTGCTGGGTTCATTCACATGCGACTGGAGGTGGCTGGTTGCTTGAGGACGTTTTTCAACAGAAAAACTCCACCAGGTGTTTGAGGAGGGAACTTCACTTCCAGTCCTAGAACCGACAAAGACTCTCGGATGAGTGATTTTACCCATCGTTACCATGACAGCGATGACTAAGACGCGTCGCCATCTGGTCTGTCATGCCAAAGTCATGTTTCAAGAAGAAAAACACGCCACATGAGCTCTGAGGTGTCTCCATCTCAACTGCCCACCATTATTTTAACGTAGAAAACAAACGGCAGCTGCTGTTTCTGTCTGTCCACAGAAAATCTCTTGTTGTGGTCACAGCATCTCGTCCAGAACTTCACTGTGAAAATGTCCCTACTTAAATCTTTAGACTTAAAATCAGACACACCACCTGAAAAGGTAACATTTGAGCAAATTTTACTTAAAACTTAAATCTAAAAAAATCTTGCTCCACTGACAGATTTCAAGTGAAAATGTTCTGAAAATAAGTTACTTTTGCAGGTTATGTTTCTGATTATCAGTGTAAAGAGATTTTATGGCTAGAATTGAGACATTTTGACAAGAAATAAGACAAATATTCTTAGTACAATTTTGAGTTTTTGCAGTGGCCATGTGATGTCCATTTAAAGACAAACCAACGTTAGAAGTGAAGTTGTCTTTGCCTGATCATGCAGATAAATTCAGCAGCGTCCTCTGAGGTTGTTATGTAAAACGGATGCACAATGGAAGCAGTTTGAGCCGGAGGAATGTAGATGTTGAGCTGGAGGTCAGTCAGACGCAGACAAACACTTGGCTGGCTGAGCCTCAGGGGTCAGGGGTCAAAGGTCAGGAGAGAGTACAGGGGAGTGACAGAGACACCTTCTCCTCCGTTTGAATGAAGGTAGTTACTGTAAAAATTCTGGTCAGTGTTAAGACGGTTAAAGATGTGGAAAATGAATCAAACTAGAATTTTTTGGCTGAAAAATAAGAGCTGTAGTGGAGGAACACGTTCCTCACATGTGGGTTGTTTTCAGTGAAGGAGTCATTACTGTAATGACAGCAACTTCAGGAATTAATCGACGTTTTCTCCTCCTAGCATCACATAATTACCGTACTCCAAAGTATGGTAGCATGAATGTATTGGTAGCAATACCGTTGATGTCAAAGGGTTAAACTGATGGACGAGCTGGACAGATGTTCCCCAGTGTCCTGTCAGCTCATTTCCTGTGAGAAAAAAAGGTCCCTGCGTCTTCTGACACCAATGTGATTTACAGAGGCTGAGATCAGACACACAGCAGCAGACGTGGTCGCTGGGCGTCTGCAGGCTTTTGTCTGTGTGTGTGTGTGTGTGTGTGTGTGTGCGTGTGTGGCAGCAGATGGTGGGAGTGGACGCATACATTCCCTGACAGAGAGGCCATAGAACCCCCCCCCCCGACACACACACACACACACACACTGAATCAACTCTGTCACCTCCACCTCCTCCTATCTTCCATAAAAGGCCACATGCGACCTCTGATCCCCCCCAACCCCTGGAATCCACTGTGATTGGGGGAAAGTGCTCGCAGTGGCCCAGCTGGAACAATGCTGAGTGGTCAGTGAGAGGAAGAGGAGGGAGGGAAGGGATGTGGAGGGATGGAGGGGACGGGGGGTCTCTCTCTCTCTCTCTCTCTCTCTTCTTTCTCCCTCCCTCCGTCCTCATCTTTCCCTCAAACAAACCCAGAAGTCGAGTCGTGTCACAAGAAGCTGGCAGCGAACGGAGGAGCTTTACTTTTTCATCGAGTTGGGGGGGCAGAGTAGAAGAAGAGGACATGGCGGCACGCAGATCCGGACGCTGAACACAACGTGTGAGCGCGTTAGAGGGAGAGAAGTTCACTCACACCGAGGGAGCAGGACAGAGAGAGTCTAGGGGGGTGAGCAGGAAACAACAGGAAACTTCTGGTGGTCACAACATGACTGCATCTCTGGGTATGTACCAACTCCTGTCACTGGATCTCCTCTGCTCCAGCTAACGCAGACAGCTGCAGGAAGCCATCTTTGGCCCTGCCCACCTCCGTGTTTTAAAAAGACGTTTCTTCTTCAGCGTTTTCCATTGCAGCGTCTGACAGCCCCACTCACCCGCTGAGGTGGATTGTTCCACTGCTCGTGACCTCATCCTCTGAATTACTGGTGATGAACCACAAGCGCCCCCCACCACATCCCCTTTTTTCTTTCTGCACTAATGAGCTTAACCAGAAACACTCAGATTTTTGTCTGAGCTGCTTGAGATTCCTCTCATCTTCTCGTATCTACAAATGCTTGTCAACAGGTTGTCTGAATGTGACTCTTCAGTCGGACACAGACAAATAATGATGCTTCTGTATCACACACACACACAGACACACCTGTCAACAATGTGAAGTTCCAGGCACAGTCCTCCAACAGGAAGTGGAACGTTGTACATCGTTCAATCCTCTGTATAAACTGATCAATCTGTTTTCGTATCACTGAGGTCTTTGTTCATCTCAGTGACTCGTACACACACACCCGTGTGACTTGTTGTCGTGAGAACCACGATGTTGTCCACATGGCAGCGGGTATTATCAGGTGAGTCTGTTTGAGGAAGGTGTTTCCCTCCAACTCACAGCAGCATCAGCCAAAGAGACGACACAGCAGCTTTACCTGCTATGATGCAGCTTTGTCAGTTGTCACATCAGACACAGAATGTCTCTAGCTGTACGGAGCAGAGTGTGTGTGTGTGTGTGTGTGTGTGTGTGTGAGTGAGAGAGAGAGAGAGATTAGGTGGGAAATATGCAGAGAAACATCAGTTCTCATGGTTGATGAATGACATTCCTGACAGTTGAAGGCTTCCAGTGTGAGTCCAGTGTGTGTGTGTATGTGTGTGTGTGTGTGTGTGTGTGTGTCGTTGGTGCTCGTGCCCACAGGAGTCTCTTCCATCTGGAACAGGTTTGGACCAAACAGGCTTTGTGTTCGCTCAGAGCTGCGCGAGTGAGTAGAAAACAATGAACAGACGGGACGAGATGACTTCATGTAGTCGTCTGATTGGAGGGTTGAATTGGGGGCGGGGCCTGGAGGCGGGTGGTGACGTCAGCTGACAGCGAGCATGTGATTGTTGATGGTGGAAACTGAGGAATCTCGTCACCCAGACGACTTTCTTTGCATGTCCACAGACGTTTCTATGGTTGCTGTCTGTGTTGCATGGCAACAGGAGGTCAAAGGTGCAGGTGGTTTAACAACCACCTGGAGAGATACAGAGAGCTGGAGCTGGTCTGAGGTCAGAGGTCATCCTGAGGTCAGCTGGTCTGGCTGCTCTGTAATTAAGCACACACGCTGGGACGGCGCATCAGCATTAAACCACACCCGCCACATACAACCGTGGGAAAAAAAACAAACGTCAGTGACTTTCCGGAAGACTGGGAGTGACTCTGGTGAGTGTGTGAGGAGTCCGGACATCCACGACGCTTGTTTCCTGTGCAACATCTGGGTCTATTGACTCCTTGTGCATGCATGCGTGTGGTAGAATGAAATGTTCTAATCACATAAAAGCTGTGGACTCTTGACCTTTGACCCCCTGAGAGTTGAAGATGAGTGTGCAGTGTGCATCAGCAGGTCAAATGCTTCTCATGGAACAAACTGATAGACAGATGAAGGGATGAAGGATGAATCAGTTGTCTTCTCTGCATAGCTGCAGTTCTGCTCATCGGTTCAAATGAAACAAACGAATGAATCCCACGACTCGAAATTCCTCCTTAGATATACCTGCTGAGGAACTGAAACTAGAAAATTCCTTGAGGCGCTATTTTAATGTGGTTCAGCTGCTGAACCCCTTTTGGTCCACGGGCTGCAGGCTGAGAAACCATGCACTGTTGGCACAGTGATGACTACCTGTCGCCATATAGTTTAGAGGGGTGGAGTGAGAGGAAGTTGTTGTAGATAGTGGTCCCACATACTTCTTTGAGTAGTCCCGTCGGGGTCCACGGGCCACAGGTTGAGAATCACCTACATCTGACTTCACACAGGTCACACTGAGACTTGTTTCTGTTTTGGGTTCTGCAGTGAAGTACAACACTGCACATGTGTAGTATTTGCAGAGGATCAGTACGTGTGTGTTTGTGTGTTTGTGAAGTATTTTGTCATGTTCTGTGTTTGTGTCTCATCGTTCTGTGACTGACATGTGGTTGTATAATCCACTTCAGATTCCCGTATGATTCGACAAGACAAAGATGAGTCCACATTCCTGCACCGCACAGTCCTTGAATGGAGGGAAGGAGTGTGTGTGTGTGTATGTGTGTGTGTGTGTGTGTGTGTGTGTGTGTGTGTGTGTGTGTGTGTGTGTGTTTAGGGGTTGGGGGATGGGTGAGGGGGTGCAGGCGAACAAGGAGCTCTTTTATAGTGATTGACTCTGTTGCAGTGAGTCATGGAGCTTCACAGGCCGTCTGTGTTCCGACCCCAGCCCTGGTGTTTTCTGGATGATGTTCGGACGTCACACGTCCTCCTGTATCTGCTGTCGGAGTGAAGCCACTTCTGTTGGAATAATACCTGCTTTCATTTTCATTTTCACCCTTTACGTGATAAAATGAACGTACAGGACAGGAGCTGGAACAGAGTGAACTCCAGCTTAGCCAGGCTAAAAGAAGCTAAGTGTTAAATGCTATGGTATAAGTTACCATGGAGACTCATTCAGTTGAGCTAGCCTGCACCAGGTTATTCCACTGCCTATGACACATTGTTATCACCTTCAACTAGACCTGTGTCATGATTTAAACTTTTGTGAACATTGATTTCAGTAATTGTAGATAAATGATTTGAGATGATGTTGCAGTCATAGGATAATTTAGGATAATCATAGGATAATAATTTACCCACAGATATATATATATATATAAAATACACATCAAAAATAATAACATGATGTTCTTTTATTGGATAAGGATAAATGAAAGCATGTAAACCATCAGCTCCTTTCAAAACTGAAGTCACACATTGAGTCTACAAGAGAGAACACACAGAATCAATGCACATTACACATATATAATACATCCCTCATGTCTGTACACTGATATTGATGCAGGGCAAATCCATACACAACAAATGAACAGACAAATTATTGGGTGCAGTAGCCAAGCAGCAGTAGCAGTTGGATTGTGATGATTTCAGCAGAGCCGTGTGTATTTGTTCACTACTTGTGTATTCAGGCGATCTGTAATACTTTGCCACACGTTCTCTCTTTGTTTTCTGACAGTGGCGGTGTTGCCTTTCTTTTAAATTGCCTTTCTTTTTAATTTGCTCCTTTACCTCCTCCTAAAGCCTCCATGAGGATTTCCGCCTACGATGGGGAAAAGTATGACACACTCATTGCCATGGTGAACCGGTGAATCTGATCGAACAGCGAGGTCTGTTAATGGAAGCCGCGTGCGCACACTGATCCAGGATTGGTTTCACCGGCCTGATGAATCCAGGTCTGCTCATCCTGGCTTGGTCGTTGTGCAACCGATGAGCCCGTATGCTGTTGTTTACGATTGGTTAAATTCGGCTCAGTCATTTATCCTGGATGACAGAATCCTACTTTCGTGCAACAGACCTCAGGAGTTTGTGTGTTCAGGTGTGTGTATTTAGGAGTTTGTGTGTTCAACGTTTGTGTGTGTGTTCAAGTGTTTGTGTGTTCTGGGGCCTGTACCACGAAGCAGGATTTTGTTTTAGTGAGATAAGTTCAGGGTTAACCCTGGGTTTTCTGTACCACAAAGCTGGATTTCTTTTTATCAGGACCTGTCTCCATGGTAATTTACTCTGAACGACTATCCTGCCCCAGAGGAGGGTCACTGTCAGGATTGAATCAGATCCTGTACACAGACCCACACATTCCTCCACGTAAGACAAGTGGTGAGGAGAAAGTTACGGCGTGCAAGAATCTTCCGGGACCGATCTAACCCGATAAATTTCACGGATGATCATTAATAGGAGAGGTACCAATTCTCAAGCTCTGGAATGTACATCTGACAGATTCTGGAGCCATCTATTGCCCATTGGCCCTGACTGGACCACAGACAGTGTACATCGCCCTGAGGTTCTTTGACACGGGCCGTTTCCTTTATTCGGTGGGAGATGTGGAGCGACTCATCAGAAACACCGTCTGTCAGTGGTCCACCAAGTGACCTCTGACCTCACTGATTTAAAAGACGAGTTCATCGTCACGAAACACTTTCCCATACATGTGGTTCAGTAAAGGAAATGTGAAGTGTCATTTTCACACTTCATTCATGGTGTTTGAGGCTTCCCCCTCTTTTCTGAAGAGGGACATGATATTTTTGCTCTTTGTCCCTGATCATCTCTAACACAGTTCTATCAGGATGATTTTATTCAGACTATCAACTTGGTGTGATTGAACTGTGGCGTCAGCTTTCAACTTTGTGTAGCAGATCACGTTATGACATTAAAAAGACAACTTAGCAGATGTAATGATGTTTTTATGTTTGCTCTTTATCTGGGGGAAAAAGATAAATGTAATACACGCAATTCTTGTAACACGCTGGATTTTGAGGGATTCACAAATGTACGTTAATTGAGGCATTAATGAGCAATCTACGCATTTACACAGTCGACGATGTGTTGCGGCCAGCGAGAGGCGCTCTGTCTCCCGTTTGTGCGCTCATGATTGTGATTTGTCTGCTGTCTCGGAACCCGCCTCCTATACGTGCGCGTTCACGGGTCTGGATGAGACAAACCTGGGTTGAGTTACCGAGTTCGTGGTACAGATTATCTGGATCGCCATCAAGTAATCCACGGGCCTGTACCACGAAGCTCAATCAACAAGTCCTGGATTACTCGATTAATCCAGGGTTGAGTTACCGAGACCATGGTGATCAGAATAATCGGTACCACGATGCTGGTTATCAGTTATCCTGCTCCGGAGTCATTCAGAGTAATATTACCATGGAGACAGGTCTTGTTAAAAAGAAATCCGGCTTCATGGTACAGAAAACCCAGTGTTAACCCTGAACTTATCTCGCTAAAACAAAATCCTGCTTCGTGGTACAGACCCCAGGTGTGTGTGTTCAGGCATTTGTGTATGTGCTCAGGTTTTTGTGTGTGTGCGTTCTGCTGTGTGTGTGTTCAAACAAATGACAGGTTGATGAGCATCAGTTGTGCAGTGACACATCCTGGGAATATTTATTGTACTTGTGTTACAGTACTTCTGACAACCAGGTGTAGTAGAATGTTTTGTGTGTGTGTGTGTGTGTGTGTCAGATTCACGAGGTTTCCTGGACAGTGTGAATCACGCCGCCACTGCAGACGGAGAACTCTTCAGATCCGAGGTGTCGGTGCCTTCTGCTTCCAAGATCTTTGGCTCCGTTTGCTCTGTGTCGTCAGGTAGCCCCTTCCCCC